>PVJA010005620.1:0-77915 GCA_004027025.1 Myocastor coypus
GTGGGGTTTGGGCTGGGCTGGCACAGGAAGTTCCCTATAGGTAATTTAAATTAGAAAGCAAGGCCCTGTCTCAGAACAAAAACAACAATAATTTAAAAAAAAAAATTCCCAGCCAGTTGTGGTGGGACCCACAGTCCCAGTTGCTTGAGAGGCCAAGACTGTGGCACTTCAGTTCAAGGCCAGTGGACAACAGTGGAATCTTGTCTCAAAAAATAAAAAGAAGGGAAGAGGTAGGATACTTGACTGACGTGCGAGGCTCTGGGTTCTGTCTCCAGTATCACATACGCATACACACATACACTGACACACGCACACACGCACGTGTGCGCGCGTGTATGTGCGCACCACAACACAAGGGTCAGGGTCTTCTAAACATGGATTGCCGTGTGACTTCCTCGGTCACACTCACAAAGCCAACCCAGATGACAGACTGAGATTCCATCCATAATTTATTTAATCATTTCTACAGCAATGTTCATGCAGGTGCTATGTGCCACGTATGTTATTATGGTGGTAACAAGCAAGCAGACGGGCTCTTGTGGTGCTCAGGGCTACACCACGCGTGCATGCTCTCGTGGTGTTTGAGACCTTGGGTTCAACCCGCAGCAGGAAAACAAAACAAAGCATATTGTTAACCTAGCTATATACAGGACATAAAACAACCATCCGAAGAAAAATATGTATTGTAATTTTACATTTTCTTTTTCAGTGAAATGGCAGATTTTACAAATGCTTTTGTTTTTCCATAGTTGGCCCTGCTATGAATAACTAGCTAACATTCTCTGCCAATCTAAGTGCAGAAGTGCATAACTTGGTACACCAGAGCAGCTCATGCAACTGACAAACACAAGTTGAACATGTCCATGCAAAATTTCAGTCTGAGCCGGGCATGGTGGCTCATGCCTGTAATCCCAGCACTCAGGAGGCTGAGGCAGGAGGATCGGTGAGAGTTCGAGACCACCCTGGGCTACAAAATTGCGCTCAAGGCCAGCCTAAACTGTACAGTGAGACCCTGTCTCCAAAAGACAAAAAAAAAAAAAAAAAAAAAAAAAAAAATTCAGTCTGTCATTTCACTCCATAGGTAAGAAGTATTTTTTAAATTACAGATTATTACTCAGCACGCATAAGAAACCCCGCAACTTTTATTTTTAAACAAAAGTCATCAGTGCTGTTATACATTTTAAAATTACTATGATACCTCTTTCTGGGAAACACCAAATGGCGGATGACGCCGGTGCAGTGGGAGGGGGCAGAGGCCCAGGAAGGGCGGGCGCAGGCAAGGGAGGCCGCATAGGCTTCGGCAGTGGCATTTGAGGTCGTGGCCGAGGGGCTCATGGCAGTAAGGTCAAAGACAAAGAGTGGATTCCTGTCACCAAGCTGGACCGGCTGGTCAAAGACATGAAGATCAAGTCCCTAGAGGAAGTTTATCTTTTTTCCTTACCCATCAAGGAGGCCGAGATTATTAACTTTTTCCTGGGCACATCCCTCAAAGATGAGGTTTTGAAGATCATGCCTGTGCAGAAGCAAACCAGGTTCAAGGCATTTGTAGCCATTGGAGACTACAACGGTCATGTTGGCCTGGGTGTAAAGTGTTACAGGGAAGTAGTCACTGCCATTCATGGGGCCATCATCCTGGCCAAGCTCTCCATTGTCCCGGTGAGGAGAGTCTACTGGGGAAACAAGATTGGCAAGCCCCACACTGTTCCTTGCAAAGTGACTGGCCGCTGTGGCTTTGTGTTGGTGTGCCTGATCCCTGCCCCCAGAGGCACTGGCATCGTCTTGGCCCTTGTGCCCAAGAAGCTACTGCTGATGGCTGGAACCGATGACTGCTACACCTCTGCTAGGGGCTACACTGCTACCTTGGGCAACTTTGCTAAGGCCACCTTTGATGCCATCTCCAAGACCTACAGCTATCTGACCCCTGACCTCTAGAAAGAGACTGTGTTCACCAAGTCTCCCCATCAGGAATTCACTGACCATCTTGTGAAAACCACACCAGAGCCTCTGTCCAGAGGACTCAAACTCCAGCAGTAGCTACAACATGAAGGGTTTTTACACAAAAATAAAATGAACTAAGTCTACCAAAAAAAAAAAAAAAAATTACTACAATAAAAATAACATAAAAGCTTCTTTTTTTAATGCTTTATTTTTATTTATTTATTTATTTATTTTTCTTGTTTCAGAACTTTTGTTTGTTTGTTTGTTTGTTTGTTTGTTTGTTTTTGTCTTTTTGAGACAGGGTCTCACTATGCAGTTCAGGCTGGCCTTGAGCTCACTTTTGTAGCCAAGGTTGGTCTCGAACTCGCATCGATCCGCCTGCCTCAGCCTCCCGAGTGCTGGGATTACAGGCGTGTGCCACCATGCCCAGCCAGAACTTTGTTTGTTTATTTATTTATTTATTTATTTATTTATTTATTTATTTATTTATTTTTATGGCTGGCTCAGCCTGCCCTGAGGACAGGGCTGGTGCAGCATGTGGTGCCAAGGATCGAACTGCGGTCCCTGCAGCCACCTAAGCTTTCCTAAGCAGGCGCTTTAGACCACTGAGCCATCCTGCTGGGCCCCCATAAAAGCTTCTTAATAATATTTTTTACAGTGCAGTTTAGATTTGCCAACATCATATAATGTTCATGTAATGTACAACATAGACTGTGGATGCAGTTGAGTCCCAGGGTAGCTATGCAAGTTACTTTGGGGAGAGGTGTTCAAGCAGCCTTTCATCAGAAGATAGATTGTTTTTGGAGATTTTTAGAGAAAAGCTAGTTCTTTCCTGAAAACCTGTTCACCAATTGTTGGTGGGCCAGGTTGATAAAAAACATGAAATGTCCAGCTGGGCATGGTGACACAGGCTGTAATCCCAGCACTCGGGAAGCTGAGGTGGGAGGATGGTGGTGAGGTTGAGACCAGCCTGGGCTACAAAGTGAGCTCAAGGCCAGCCTGGATTGCATGGTGAGACCCTGTCTCAAAAAAAACAGATCAAAGAAAGAACAAAAGAGAGAAGGGAAGAAAGGAAGGAAGGAAAGAGGGAGAGAGGGAGGGAGGGAGAAAAAGAAGGAAGGAAGAGAGGGAGGGAGGGAGGGAAAGGAAGGGAGGAAGGAAAGAAGAGGGGGAGGGAGAGGAAGGAAGGAAGGAAGGAAGAAAGGAAGGAAGGAAAATTTCCATCCCAAGTGGCTTCAAGTGTCCATGGCACACTCGTTTTCCTCTTCCAACACTGGAACCAGGCACAGAAACACAGACCTGCCTGCAGCTGCCACTGAGGTGACCACCAGTCGTGGTCAGCACCTCATGGAAGGCTTCGGGAACTCTGGAATTTTGGCAGATCAAAGTGTAATATTGCTGTTGGTTCAAATTTTAATTTTAGCGTATGTGCTCTGACACCAACTCAGTGGTGTTCTTGGTCTGACATTCTAAATTCTTCCTTGTGAGCAACTCTGTGCCAATAAGACAAACACCTCCAAATTTCTAAACTTCAGGGCATGTATCACTGGAATCAGTTCTCAGGCGGCCATGGTGAGCCTGTGGCATGCGCACTGCAGCTGGGTGCTATCACTGATGGCTCTGAAAAGTTTACCATCACGGTTTTGGGGCATTAAATGGTGCCTGCAGCCGGGCATGGTGGCGCATGCCTGTAATCCCAGCACTCGGGAGGCTGAGGCAGGAGGATCGATGCAAGTTCGAGACCAACCTTGGCTACAAAAGTGAGCTCAAGGCCAGCCTGAACCGCATAGCGAGACCCTGTCTCAAAAATCCAAAAAAAAAAAAAAAATGGTGCCTGCAGCATAGTAGATGCCCAATAAATATTCTGGGGGTAATAAGTGAATTTCTATGTGTGAAACTGCCAAATTAAAAGGTATACAGTTTTATACTTTTCTTTTCCCTTGAGACAAAACCTCGCTATGTAATTCAGGTTAGCCTCGAACTCACCATATAACCAAGACTACTTCTGAGCTTACTGCAATTTTCCTGCCTCAGCTTCCCTAGCATGGCTGAGACAATAGGTGTGCACAACTACATCCAGTGATAATTTCAATGGCTATTGACTAATGGCATAGATATTGGAAAATTTTATGTTTTAACCAATAATGTAGAACAAGGACTATTCCTATTTGCCAATCCAAAGTTACCAAATTGTTTGTGATCTGTTAGATGAAATGATATCTCAATGGCTTTCTTTCTTTCTTTCTTTCTTTCTTTCTTTCTTTCTTTCTTTCTTTCTTTCTCTCTTTCTTGGTTCTTTTGAGACAAGTCCTCACTGTGTAGTTCAGGCTGGCCTTGAATTCATTGTGTAGCCCAGGCTAGCCTCAAACTCATGGTGAACTTCCTGCTTCAGCTTCCCAAGTGCTAGGATTATAGGCATGTGCCATCACTCTTCCATAAATTTTACATTTTCTTCTGTATTGCTATATTCTGTATTTCTTCTGGATTGCTGAGACATACAGTACAAATATCTTAAATTCTATTGAATTACATCACTCTTTTTCTTTCTTTTTTTTTTTTTTTTTAATGTATTTATTTATTTTTTTCTTGTTTCAGAACCTTTGTTTGTTTATTCACTCATTTTCATGGCCAGCTCAGCCCGCCCCGAGGGCAGGGCTGGCGCAGCATGTGGTGCCGGGGATCGAACAGCAGTCCCTGAAGCCGCCCAAGTTTTTCCAAGCAGGCTCTTTAGACCACTGAGCCATCCCGCCAGGCCCCACATCACTCTTTTTCTAAAGTGTTTGTACAAGTCTACACTCCGACCAGCAGTGCACAAGGATTGCTCATTATTAATGATTTGTAGTAGTTTTAAAATATAGCCTTGTAGAAATTAACGCTTGGTTGAGCCGGGCGTGGTGGCACATGCCTGTAATCCTAGCACTCAGGAAACTGAGGCAGGAGAATCAGTGTGAGTTTGAGACCAGCCTGAGCTACAAAAGTGAGCTCAAGGCCAGCCTGAACTGCATAGTGAGACCCTGTCTCAAGAAGACAAAAAAAAAAAAAAAAAAAATCCTGCACAAGATGGGAAACATAATGATAACGATAGTTAACAGCTGTTTGCCACATGTTACTTTTGAAATCCATTATGTCTATTAACAAATTTAGCCCTCACAAGAGGTATGCACAATTCTCAAACAGCAAATAAGGAACTGGACTAAGGATGATTTCTTTTTTTCCTGGAACCGGGGGGAATGAACTCAGGACCTTGCACTTGGCAGGCAGGCACTTGTGTCCTTGAACTATCTCCCCGGCCCCTATGAGTGGTCTCTAAGGGTGATCGAAGGAGAATTAATCAACTCTGGGAAGGTTCTTAACAGATAAAGATTCTTTCTTTCTTTCTCTCTTTCTTTCTTTCTTTCTTTCTTTCTTTCTTTCTTTCTTTCTTTCTTCCTTCCTTCCTTCCTTCCTTCCTTCCTTCCTTCCTTCCTTTTTTTTTTTTTTTAAAGAATTTTTCATTTTATTTACTTTTTTTCCTTGTTTCAGAACTTTTATTTATTTATTTATTTTTATGGCCGGCTCAGCCTGCCCTGAGAGCAGGGCTGGCACAGCATGTGGTGCTGGGGAATTGGAGAATCTAACAGAGGTCCCTGCAGTCGCCTAAGCTTTCCTAAGCAGGCACTTTAGACCACTGAACCATCCTGCCGGGCCCCTCTTTTCCTTTTTTTTTTTTGAGCAGTACTAGGGACTGAACTCTTATTTCACTGAGCTATCTCCCCGACCCAAGACGTTTTCTTTTTATAATTTGTGCTCCTTCTTGGGAATGAGTGGCAACCCATCCTGGCCTCCGTTTCTCATTATCTCAGATCTACCCGACTCCAAGCACACCCCTCTGGTGACCAACCCAGAGCCGCATACAAGCAAGCACTCCTTGCAGAGTTATATCCCCTCTCCTTCAACTCTCACATTTTTCTTGGTTTTTGTGTCACAAGGATGCCAGGCATTTGGAGTGAGAGAGAGTTTGGAGTCAGGAGAAGGAATGAGAAATAGCAAAGAGGGGCCAAGCAGTGTGTAGAAGGTGGTGGAAATGATTATTTCTGTAGGGTGGTCTTTTTCAATCTGTGGTCCACAGGAAAAAAAACAAACCACATGCTGACTTTTGCTACAGTCCAAGAGAATATTAGCCCTTCCCTCAGTTTGGATCAACAAACCACAGCAGTGTTCACCATACCGGTTACCTTATCATCAGGAGAAACCGCAGATATTTTTGGATGGTTGTTGTGGGTGATATCTTAAAATAACATTTATGCCCCTTACGACCTTAAAATTATAGTGGTCTGTTATTATATTAGTAAAATACAATACATTATGATATTATGCTTTTAGAAATGTTTTGAAGAGTTTTAGTATAAATTGCCTCATTTGGATTCCTATGGATGTTATGAATTTTAAAACAATTAAGCTAAGCTATGCACATGTACCAGCTCCCCATGATGAATGTAATAATTCTGTACTGCAAACACATACTAAAAAGATACAAATGCAACAACAATGGAAAAGAAATATACACACATTCTGAGAAAGAATTCATATGTACTGTCAGGCTGCTGAAAGGTCTGTGATGCAAAAAAAAGGAAGGATTCTGCTTTACATGTATTTTCCAGATTTTCATCCTTGTTGTCACCCAATTCCCAGGGCCTAAGGACAGTCCCTTAGGTGCACCTGGAGACCTGTGCTGCTCTTACAGCTTTATTGTTTTGCCAGAGAACTTTGCTCCTTTAATTTTCATGCAGTTTTACTGTTCTGTTTCTTTTTCATCCTCTTGACTTTAAATGTGAATGCATGTTTAACGTTTTGGGCAGGTTTATTGTTTAGCATGTCAGAACCTACTATATTTAGACTATAAACTGTATCTTCTGTAATCCAGGTTGTCCACCTACTCTGAAGTCCCAGAATTCCAGCTGTCTCTGGACACTTTTACTGGGCTTAACCCTGGTATCTGGAACTGAACAAATTAAAAATGAAGATTCTTTTCTATACCTGCACAATTTCCCAATTTTTCTGTCTTTTACCTTATTTTGTGCCCTAAAACTTAAATTTTTAAAATTATTTTAAAAAGAATATATATATGCATATATATATATATATATATATATATATATTGAATGTTTATGAATGTACAAAAATCAAAAGCTACACAAACCGAACAATGGGATTATCTCCCCCCCCCCCCAGGCCCTCAGGTCCCATTCCAGGAGGCAACCCCTGTCAACAGGCTCTGAGGGGGATCTTGGGTTGCTCCTTCCTTTCACACTATCAGCTGGGTCTCAAGTTCTTCCTTGTCTGTGGGTTGTGGGCTCTTTCCTCCCTGGGCCCTCATGCTCTTATATCTAGTTGATTTTATATAGGAAAGTATTTGTGAGTGTGTATTTTATGTACATGTGTAACATCTCCCCCTCTGGCCTTCCGGCCTCGAGTTTTGATCACGTCGCTTCCTGGATGAAGAACCTAGAAGGGTGAGGGGGCAGGGGTTGGGGGTGATGGAGAGGAGGACCTCAGACTTAGGTGGGCTGTGGCTCGGCCTGCTGGTGTGGAGCACGGCCACGGGTCCTACTCCTAGTCTTCGCTCTCTGGGCACCTTCCAGTTTTCTCGCCCCAAAGCCTCTCATTTCCCAGGGCCGAGACAGAGACAGAGACTGAGAGACACTCAGAGACAGAGACGTAGAGGCACCAGCATCCCTCCCCTGCTCTGTCCCGCCCCGCCGCTCTGACGGACAGTCGCCGCGAGCCAATAGGTCCCACGACGTGCCCTGGGAGGGCCAATGAGAGGCAGAGGAGGGCGGAAGGGTGCCCGCCCCCACTTCTAGGCTTGGTTGAGCCGTGCAGGTAGGTCCGGAGCTGGGGGAGCTGCCGTTGGCACCGGTGCCCCTGGGGGTGGGGGCCCGACCGGGTTGGGGTAATGGTGGGGAGGCGCGGTGGCTCCTCCTGGGGAACCCTGTGGGCGCGGCGTGGCCGGGGCTGGGGCCGGGGTCCGAGGGGCCCGGGAGGCGGGCGCCTCCGAGGGCCCTGGAGTCGGCGGGGCTGGGGAGCGGGGACGCGTGCGGCGCCAGGGGACCCCCTCGCACGTCCACCCGCCGGCCGAGGGGCTCGGGGCCCGGCTGCCGGGAGCGGGGGGCGCCGCGCTGAGCCCGGGGCTCCAGGCCGAGCGAGGTGGGACGGACCGACGCGGAGGGGAAGGGAAGCCGCATCCCGCGGGCCGCCCCTCCCGAGGCGAGCCGGGCCGGGCCGGGCCGGGCCGCCTGCGTCCCCCGCGGATGCCCTCGCGTCCCTCTGTCCCCTCTCCAACAATGGACTTGGACCTGAGCGGGCGCCCCCTGCGGGGGGGTGGGTGCGGGGTGTGGGAATCGGGTCCGAGGCGGGGGAGGGGAGGAGCCGGGCTCGCCCCTTTCTCTTCTCCCTCGGGGTGGAGGCGGGGGTCGCGGGTTGAGGGGCGCTCGGGGGCGCTCGGAGCCGCCCGGAGCCACCCAGGACTCGAGTCCAGAGCCCCCCGCGCCTAATGAGTAGTCGGGAAAGTGATGCCGCGTCTTCGAAGTCAAGGAGGCAAACTCCTGGCAGAGCCCCCTCGCGAGATTCAATAGGGTGTATATTTTTGAAATGAGGATACTTCTTGATTTTTTGAAATTTATTTTGAAAGAGGTGAGTGCTGTTATTTTTGTCCCTACTTGGGTAAGCCTCCATTTTAAGCGAAGCAATAACTGGTTGAGCTGGAATTTCGTCGAGGTCCAGAACTAGGATCCTACGTGAGGTCGTCGGGTCCATCCTCCTGCCTCCGCTCCAACTGCCGTCCCATCCTCAAAATTGAGTTGTTTGGTCTGCTTTTAAAGATCCTGGAAAAGAGGGTCTTTTATTTGCTTGTAGGAGTCTGCTCAAGAGTGGGTTTTATTTTTCATGTAGAATCGGCTTTTTATGATAAAACTTTAATACAGTTGGGATCGTAAGAAAGGGTTTTTTTTTTTTTTTTGGTCTTTTTGAGACAGGGTTTCACTATGCAGTTCAGGCTGGCCTTGAGTTCATTTTGGTAGCCCAGGCTGGTCTCGAACTCACCTGATCCTCCTGCCTCAGCCTCCCAAGTGCTGGGATTACAGGCTTGTGCCACTGCACCCAGCAAGAGAGGTTTTTAATTTACTAAATAAAGTTAAGTGTGGCAAGGCTTTTTTTTTTTTTTTTTTTTTTTGCAGGACCGGGGTTCAAACTCATGACCTTGCACTTGCCAGGCAGGCACGAAGCTATCTTCCAGGCACCAAGGCTCTTTTTAAAATAAATCACCTTTCATTAATGTTTATGAAAACCCTGGGTGGTCATTTCTTTTTTTCTTCCCTCCCTGGGAGTTTTGTTTTCTAATTCTTTGATAAGCAATTTTCCATTGTCTGAAATGTGTTACTTATTTCTCCTTTCCTATAAAATACATTTCATATGTATGTGAAGAGTCACACATTTGCACTTTTTCAAAGGAAGCTTGTGTGTGCACCTTTGTAAGATGATGAGGCAAATAGTACTTGAAATATCTTTCCACATAGTTTATTTTTCTTTTATTTTATTTTTTTGCAGTACCAGGGATGGAACTCACAACCTTGCACTTGCCAGGCAGGTGCTTATGCCACTGAGCTGTATCCCTGGACCTTCCATGTAGTTTAGACTATGTACACATTCTTGAGGATTTTGGGTTTTTTGGAGGCTTAATCAAAATCCTCTCTTTCAGGTACCTTCAGGAATCAAGGATTTTCCTGCTTGTTCATTGTTGGTGACAGAGGGGATTACTGAGATTCTCTTTTTTGCTCACTTCTGAGTGTTATCCAAAATATTCCTGACATTATGAATGCAGCTTGGATGCCTTTCAAGGTAGGAGGTGCTATTATTTTCATTGCTAGGCTTTAATTTTTTTTTATAATCAAAATATTCTTTTTAATTTGCTACCCTTTAACCTCTTTTTCCCTCCAGAGCAATCATAATAGGTTCCTAGGATTTGTATTACTGTTCTTTTTATTGCTGTTCATATGTTAAGGAAGTTCCCATGTTAAATTTCATTATGGTGATGTGTTTATCTTTTTAACATTAAATTATGATCATCTACATCCTTGTAAAATTCTGTCTCAGTACTGGTAGAGTGGGCTGACACTTAAGATGTCCAGGTCTGTTTGCCAGCAGGCACTTGACAGCCATAGGTACTAGGGTGTAACCCATTCTTGCAAATCGGGCTGATTCACTCATTACAAAAGATGTGTCAGTAGCCATTTGTTTACTCTGAAACTTCCTATAGTACACGGGAGCACTCCAAGACCTGTGGGTTTCTACATAGGCTCCCTTGCTGCTCTGCAGGCTGTTTCAGATTTTACTTTTTTTCAACAGGTAGCACTTGTGTCAAAGTTTATCTTACAGGTTCAGCCTCATGGGGGCAGCATGGACAGGTGATCTTTAGGTGAAAAAGTTCTCCTTGGTCTTCTGTGACTCCTGCTAATCTGCATAGATGCCCAAGGAATGCTCCACAGGGACCCAACAGGGGCAGAACTAAAGATGAAGTAGCTTTAGCTTCCTTCGGAGCTTCCAGTGGGACCGAGATTGTTTTCTGGTAATCTGCTCTGTGGAGTTCCAGATTAATGTGGTGGATAATTTAGAATGATCCAGTCTGTATAACCTAAATATTTGTACTTGTGGGAAATCTTTAACTAATACAGACTTGGATTCTCATCCTCATTTAGGTTTCAGCTGCTATTGTTGGATAATGAGTGCCTATATTAGTATAAAGAAAGCCAAAATGACACAGTTTTTCCAGCATGTCTCCCTGTAGAGTTGTGGGGGGTTACACGGAAAACACCATGATAGTTCTTCCTCTTCTTCATGTAGTAACAGGGATTGAACTCAGGACCTTGTGTTTGCCAGGCAAGTGCTTATTCCACTGAGCTATCCCCCCTCCCCCACCCCTCCTCAACCCGGCAACCATAGTTTTTGAAAAACTCCAGGAGTTAGAGGACCTTGTGTAAGAGCAGATACTGAGGATCCACCTCAGGACCTTGCATTCGCTAGGTAGGTGCTTATGGCCCTGAGTATATCCAAGAGTGTTTGTTTTGTTTTGTTTTTTTCAGTGGTGGAAGTCCAGCGCAGGGTCTTGTTCTTACTAGACACATACCCCACTAAGCTACATAGCTATCCATTTTTTTTTTTTTTTTTCACTTTATGGAGGGATTGAGTCTGGGCCATTATATGTGCGAGGTAGACCTTGTGTCACTTCCAGTCCTTTTTATTTTTGAGACATGGTCTCCCTAATTTGCTCAGACTGGACTCGAACTTGCAGTCCTGTGTCAGCCTCTCAAGATGTAGGATAAGCAGGTGCCACCAAGCCGGCTCTTTGTATTTCTCTCCCTCACCTTAGGAATATTCATTTATTAAGTCCTTTGCATAAGCATATTTAAAAAATTCCTCTTTACAAAGTAGTAAAATTTATAGCCATATTCTTAACCTAGTTTTAAATTGACACAACAGGTAGTATACCAAAAGTATTTGTATTTCCTGCAGTAAGCATTTAGTTCCAAGATTTGGTGGCCTCTATGCCTTCAGGGAACAAAGAGAACTGAGATCAATATAGTAGGTTTATGTTAGTTCCCTTGGTCTTAGCAACGGTGTCAGATGCAGAGGGGCCTGTATTTTAAGTCAGCTGCCATCCTTCAGGTTTTCCCTGTGCATCCATGAGCTTAGGGCATTATCGCATGGGCTCCTCTGAAGTTGTACCATAGGCCTGTGGCATGGACGGAGTGTAGAGTGGGGAGTCGGTGCTTCACGCTAGCTTGCTGCCTGAGAGCAGATGTGCAGCTGCCTGAGTTTAATGTTTCCCTACCAATCTTTTGATCAGTGGAAACCATCCTCTAAGTTGAAACATATTTTTATTTGCTACCAGTTCTTCTATCCTATTATTTTATTTATTTATTTTTAAATTCTATTTATTTATTTTATTATTTTTTTCTTGTTTCAGAACTGTTTGTTTGTTTATTTATTTCCATGGCTGGCTCAGTCTGCCCTGAGGGCAGGGCTGGCACAGCATGTGGTGCCAGGGATCTAACCGCGGTCCCTGCAGCCTCCCAAACTTTCCTAAGCAGGTGCTTTAGACCACTGAGCCATCCTGCTGGGCCCCTGTATCCTATTGTTTTAAACAACTTAAAAAATTGCAGTTTGATCTGAATGGGATCAAAGACACCTTTTCTCAGAGAGAGCAGTGCTCTGTGACGGGAGCATTCTGTATTTGGCTGTGTTAGGCGGTTCTTAAGGGTTGTCCTGTGCGTCTGACCCAGTGTTGATGCAGCAAGTAGAGTGTTATGATCCACAAAGGGATGCAAGTAAGGTGAAGCTGAGTGGGTAGGCTGCACAGAGCTCTCTCCAGGATGCCATTAAGTGGTAGCAGCAAGATGCCAGCCGTGCGTATGATGTGTTATTCAGTGTTTTTTTGAGAAGTGCAAGAGGTGGCAAGGAGTGTAGCTCAGTGGCAGGGTTACACAAAGGGGAAAAAAAACCACAAAAGAAGAAAAGAAACTATTGGTTCATGTGTCCTTTTAAAAACCCATGACCCTTATACTCTCAGTGAGAAGGCCAGGGAGACCTTGTCTCAAGAAGTTGAAGCTGGCTGTGGTGGTGCAAGCCAGACCCTGCAATGAGGGAGACTGAGATAGGGGGATTGCAGGCCTGGATTCCAGCCCTGGCCATTTAGTGATTTAGACTCTACAGAAGGCCAGGAATGTAGCTCACAAGGCCCTGGGATCAATCCCCAATATAAGAAGATTAAAAAAACAAAAAATGAGGGCTGGCCAAATAGCTCAGAGGATTAAAGTGCCTGCAAGTGCAGGAGTCGGTTGGATCCCTGATCCTGGATCCCTGATCCCCTATCCCAGATCCCTGATCTCCGATCCCCAATCCCCAATCCCCAGGCCTGCCTGCCATGTCAGCCCCGCCCCCACGGTTCACTGAACTGCAATCCAAACTGTGCGTGGAGTTGTACCCCTGTAATCCCAGCTGTGTAAGGCTGTACACAGGTGGATCACTATGAGTCTGATCTAATAGTGAGATCCTGAGCATCCCTAAAAAATACAAAAAAAAAAAAAAAAAAGTGGATGGAGCTCAGTGAGAGCACCCGTGGGCTCAGTCCCTGCCACCAAAAGGACAAATCAAGCCCCCAAATTTTCATGTGTGCTTGCAGGAGTAGGGTAGGGATTGAACCCAGGGCCTTTGTGCTGAAATGTACTCCAGCCCTTTTCAAATTTTTTATTTGGACATGGTCTTATTAAGCACTAAACTGCTCTGGCAGGGCTAGAATTGTGGTCCTTGTGCTTTTGTCTGCCAGAGTGCTGAGATTATAGACGCAGCTCCAGAAGTCTTTACAGAATAAACAAGAAAATGGTGACATGTGTTACCTTTGAATTAGACAGGTACAAGATGGAAAAGGGGACTGTGTGTGTGTGTGTGTGTGTGTGCCCACTGGTTCTAGGGAGTGAGCCCATCTGTACTACTCAGCTATATCCCAGTCTGTTTTAATTTTTTTTTTTTTTTTTGTCTTTTTGAGACAGGGTCTTGCTATGCAGTTGAGGCTGGCCTTGAGCTCACTTTTGTAGCCCAGGCTGGTCTCGAACTCGCACTAATCCTCCTGCCTCAGCCTCCCGAGTGCTGGGATTACAGGTGTGCGCCACCATGCCCGGCTGTTTTAATATATATATATATATATATATATATTTTTTTTTTTTTTTTAGACTTTTTAAAAAACTTTTTATTTTATTTTATTTCTTGTTTCAGAACTTATGTTTGTTTGTTGGTTTGTTTATTTATTTTTATGGCCGGCTCAGCCTGCCCTGAGGGCAGGGCTGGCGCAGCATATGGTGCCGGGGATCGAACCGCTGTCCCTGCAGCCGCCTAAGCTTTCCTAAGCAGGCACTTTAGACCACTGAGCCATCCTGCCAGGCCCCTGTTTTAATATTTTTAAAATTTAAAAAAGAAAATCTTTTTTTGACACAGGACCTTGCTTTGTAGTCCAGGATGGCCTTGAACCTCACTGTGTAGCCTGAGCTGGCTTCAGACTTCCAGGGATCCTCCTGCCTCAGCCTCTCCCAGGAGGGGAGGTGTGTGCTATCCTACTCAGCCCTTCTTAATTTTTTGAGACAGGGATTTTTTGCTAAGTTATCTAGCCAGAATTTGAACTAGAGATCCTCTTCCCTTAGCTTCCTTCTTTGTAGGGATTATATGTGTGTCACCATGCCTGGCTTGTAGGCTTTTTTTTTTTTTTTTTTTTCTTGTGGAACCCAGGATTAAACTCAGGAACTTGCTCTTGCCAGGCAGGCACTTATTCTACTGAGCTATCTCCCCAGCCCTGTAGGCTATTTTTAAAAATACTTTCTGATGTCTGTAGTTTTAAAAAATTAAAAATGAGTATTTCAGTCCTCACATCATCCGTAGGTCAGGAAAATGATAAGGCCAGAGGCCAGAGGGCAGAGGGCAGAACAGTGTCTAGTGGCTGGAGGCAGACATGCAAAGCTCTGGCAATCTAGGCCATGTGTTCCCTGGGGATCTCGAAGAATTTTGAATTTATAGATACACATTTTTAGTGCTGAGCTTCTTTCATGTTGAAAGATTTTACAGTATTGTTTTTTGATTTTTAAGGCAGTGTCTTGCTAAATAGTTCAAACTGGCCTGGAACTCCACAATCTTCCTGCCTCAGCCTTGAAAGTGCTGAGATTACAGGAATGTGCCAGGATGCTTATCTCAGGATGCCCATCTCTTCTCTCTCTCTCTTTATATACCTTAATCTTTCATTTATTTATTTGGTACAAGGTCTCACTACAGAGCGCTTACTCAACAGTGGTCCTCCTGTCTCAGCCTCCTCAGTGCTGGGATTACTGGCATGCACTACCACGCCTGGTTTTGGTGGTCAGCATGGTGAGCCTGGGGCTGGGGGCCTGCACAGCGTGTGACACTAGGGATTGAACCTAGGTCCTTGTACTTGCCTGCCAAGCTATCTCCCCAGCCCTGCCCAGCTTCTCTTAAAAGATTTTCATTGTTACTCCTGCAAGCTTGGAGTTATACTATTACTATTCTTGGCTATGTGATTTTGATTGATTTTCTTAATCTGAGATTTGAGATTCTTTATACTGGAAAGAATAGCACTGGAGAAAGTTTTGTGTCTGTAATATCTGTAAAACATGGTGTAGTGCCTAGTTTAGTGAGGTGCTGCTGTTTTTATTACAATTATTGCCAATAATAGCGTTTTTTAGCCTCCTGGTACAATTTGGTTGCAGACTGTGATGACTGGCATGTTCACTGACATCTGGAGTCTTCATCTTTCAAAAGTGATATAATTATAATCACTGTCTTAGGGTGACTTTTTATTTTATTTTGTTTTATTTTTGAGATAGGGCCTCATTCATGCAGTTCAGGCTGGCCCTGAGCTCACTTTGTAGTCCAGGCTGGTCTCAAACTTCCAATGATCCTCCTGCCTCAGCCTCCTGAGTGCTGAGTTTACAGGCCTTCACTCCCATTCTCAGTTTTTAGGGTGGATATTGTAAGAGTTACGTGATGTATAGCGTTAGGTATTGGTATACATGGTGGGGTCAGTAATGTGAGCTGCTGATTGTCTTCAGGATACCTGTTGTAGGGCTGTTATAATAAACTAACAGAACCTGAACAGTTCAAGGAAAAGTAGTTTCCCAAGTGTGATGATGCACATCTGTCATCCAGGTGCTTGGGGTCCTGAGGCAGGAGAACCCATGATGAGACTGTGTCAGAAAAGATCATCTCCCCTTGCAGAAGCTGGAGCTCTGAGGGCAGTGGTGTAATGGTATGCTTCCTCTGCACATGCCTGAGGCGCATTCGTATTGGGGCTCTCTTCCAGTTCCTGGATGTATCTTGGCTTACAACACCATAACTTCATCCTTTTTTTCTAATGTTGAAATATATTTATTTTATTTTAAGGATTAAAAATAGCAGAAACAGAGAAAAAACAGTAATAAGAGTACATAAAGTACAGAATTTCAAAACAAGAAAAATTTAACAATGGTTGCATTACATATTTTCACCATCAAATCAGTTTAGATCACCAGACACAGGTATGTAAGGCTGATCAAACAGTTAAACATTAACACTTTCAATAAACGTTAATTTTTTTTTTAACTCTTCCAAATGCATTTTGTATTTAAGTCACTCTTCTAAAAAAAAATTACAGGGGTTGAGAATGCAGAAAACACAAGGTCCTGAGATTGATTCCTGGTACCACCCAAAATTTATTTATTTATTTATTCTTCTTTTGAGTCTTTACACTAGGGAGACTATACGATATTTGCACATGTAGGTCTGTTTTATTTTATTTATGTATAACTTCATCTTTATACAGGGTTCTCCCTGTATTCATGTTGGTGTCCAGAATTTCCCCTTTTTTTTTTTTGTCTTTTTGAGACAGGGTCTCACTATGCAGTTGAGGCTGGCCTTGAGCTCACTTTTGTAGCTCAGGCTGGTCTCGAACTCACACCAATCCTCCTGCCTCAGCCTCCTGAGTGCTGGGATTACAGGCGTGCGCCACCACGTCTGGCTTAGTGGTTTATTTTTATTTTTATTTTTATTTTTTTATTTTTTTATTTTTTATTTATTTTTATTTTTATTTATTTTTTTTTTTTAGAATTTCCCTTTTATAAGGACAGCATTTTTATGGAATTAGAGGCCATGTTCCTTATCTCATTTGAATTTATTACATCTGTGAAGACCTCCAGTGTCACATTCTGAGGTTCTTTCTGACAGAAGAGTTCAGTGCATCTCTTTTCCCCCTCTCTCCATACTGGGGATGGAACTTGGGATTTGCCAGGCAGGTGTAAATGTCCTTGAGCCATACATACCCTGGCCCCAGTGTATCTTCTTTGTAGGACACAGGTGAGCCTGCAAGAGCATCCGGGAGCCTTCTTATCCATACAGATTTATATCACTGTTCAGCAGACCCTCAAAACCCAAAATTAGGAAATGAAAATTTTTGAAGCAAATGGGTAATGTGATTTAAAGAAGTTGACTAGGCTGGGTGTATCAGTGCATGTCCATAATCCCAGCACTTTGGGAGGTTGAGGCAGGACTATCAGTGTGAGTTCAAGGCCAGCCTGGGCTACAAAAGTGAGCTGAAGGCCAGCTGAACAGCATAAAAACACCAAAAAATTAAAAAAAATTTTTTTTTCATTTTATGTATTTGGTACAGGGCCTCACTATCCAGCTTGGACTTGTGCTGATTCTCCTGTTCGCAGTGTCCTCAGTACTGAGATTACAGGCCTGGGCCAGCTGGGTGGGGGGTGGGGGTGGGCAGTGTAGCATGCTGGAGCAGGGAGGGAGCCCTAGTCCCTGAGCTTGCCAAAGTAGGCACTTAGTTTGTTGAGTATTTTGCCAGCCCTCCTGTGTTACCTTTAAAATGTAGAGGTTTAAAAAAAAAATCATTGAAACTTAATTTTATATGAAGTTGAACTATAGAAAAGGTTTAAACTATCAATTAAATTTTGGTTTGAAAAATTAAGATTAAGGTTGATATTTTTCTTTCCATATCTTTTAAGGAGATTGTTAGACTTTAGGGAATTCCTAAATTTGTAAGTGCTGGAAGGCCTAAGGCTTTAGGAGATAAAGCTATGGGAGGATGGAGATTAATTCCTCCTTCCTCTAGTGAAATAAGGAGGTGTCTTATGTTTTTATTCTGTCAGCTGACATGGTTATCCTGCAACACTTCACTTCAAACTATCATTTTGGGGTCCAGTGGGGACCTTTCCAGAAATGCCTCGGCCTCAAGTTCTTTGGGCTGATTTGTTAAGCCCTTCTGTTCTAATGAGGATACAACTTAAGCTTTTGAACGTGGAATAGACACACTGACTGCTGCTGATTGTCTGTTTTGTCTTTGTTTGAAGTTGCTTTTGGTTGTTGAGCTGTGGTGGGAGCCCTCCTTCAGGGTCACACTTGTTCCTCCAGCTCTGGAAGTTGGTTTGTAGCCTTGTCCTTGATCAGTAGCTTATCTGCGACTTCTGGGGGGCCCTGGGAATAAAACGCAGGAACTTGTGCTTGCCTGGCAGGCAGTACCCCCTCCCCCACACCATACCCTGGCCCCTCATGTGGACCTTGCTTGATGGTTTCTGCCTCAGATTATCACTTATTCATTTATTTTCTTTAAATCTTAATGTTTTGGGGTTGGGAGATAGCTCCGAGGCACAAGTGCCTGCCTGGCAAGTGCAAGGTCGTGAGTTTGAACCCTGGTCCCACAAAATTTTTTTTAATATTTTGAACCTAGGGTCTCAGCCATTTTTGCTTTAGTCTTAGCAACTTGCTCAGGCTGTCCTCAAACTCAAAATCTTCTTGCCTTAACCTGTCAGGTAACAGGGATTATAGACCCGTGACTCTTTTTCTTAAAATTCTTTCCCATTAAAAAAAACCATGTTGGCTCTCTCTGTCTCTGTCTCTGTGTGTGTGTCTCTCTGTCTTTTTTGGGGGGGGGCTTTCTGAGTCAGGGTCTCGCTATGCAATTCTGGCTGGCCTTGAGCTCACTTTTGTAGCCCAGGCTGGTCTTGAACTGGCACCGATCCTCCTGTCTCAAGCTCTCAAGTGCTGGGATTACAGGTATGAGCCACCACGCCCAGCTGTGTCTCTGTCTTTTTGAAACAAGTTCTCACTATGCTGGCCTTGAGCTCATTTTTTTAGCCCAGGTTGGTCTTGAACTCCTCCTGCTTCAGCCTCCTAAGTGCTAGGATTACAGGTGTGCACCACCACACCTGGCTTGGGTCTTTGTAAATTGTTTTTGTGGTAATTCCTTAGAAAGTGGGCAATACCTGTAGCCTACAGTTTACTTTGATCTGGCTTTGGTCATGGTGGTAATTTGGCCAGCAGGGGGAGCTGAAGTTACCCATACATGACTACCCTACTGGTTTTGTAGAGTGGCAGGTAAGAGAAAGAAAGGCTTTGCGAGCATAAGAAGGTAATCAGAGTGCCAGCGAACACATAGGAATGCAAAGCTGGAGAGAGGCATTTTTTATAACTAAGCAAAGGACTACTGTTTAATGATGTTAAAAAAAAATGATCCAATTGGCAAAGGAACTCTTATGTCAAAGGCTGGTAAGGGGACAGACTGCAAACTACTAATTGGAGTTGGTTTTCCTGAAAGATTTTTGGCACCATGTGCTGACAAACCGAATACTTTTTAATTCAGCTGCTTTTAGGAATTTATCTTAAGGAAGAGGGTATAGCTTCAGAAAGACTTCTGACGAAACATTAGTTACAGTACTAAGAAACGATGACCCAAAGGCAACAAGAATAATGGAAAAGGGAATTATTGTGTATTTAGGGGTACAGTTATACAACCATAAAATAACATTTTTGAAGAATTTTATGTTGAATGTATGATAATATATGATGATTCAGAGCTATAGATTTCTAAAACTACAAAAGACAAAGTGTGTGTGAGAGCGAGAGGGAGGGGGAGGGAGAGGGAGAGAGAGAGATTGAGTCACACATCTGCATAAAAGAATGGGTGGAACGATGCCAAAAACTTACGTTTAGTTCCTTTTGGAAAAATCTGTTTCCAGGGGCCGGCCAAATAGCTCAGCAGATTAAAATGCCTGCAAGTAACCACAGGAGGATTTGCTGCGTGCTGGCCCTGCCCTGCCCCCGCCCCCTGGGGTCGCTGATGGCCATTGAGACTGGGCACAGTGGCCACTCCTGTAGGCCCAGCTCTTGGGAGGCAGTAATAGGAGATCACTACAAGTCCGATCTAGTAGTGAGACCCTGAACACCTTGTAGGCCCTTCCCTAAAATACAAAATACAAAAAAAAAAAACAAAAATGTTGTTTCCAGACAGCGTCGCAGTCTGTAGCACAACCCCCAGCCTGCCAGCCAGTGGCTCTGTCAAGACAGGCAGTAAGGGGCACTTTGAGGGGGACATTAGTAACCTAAAAAAACAAAAGGAGTTAACCTAAAAAAAAGGATCCTCAGGAACTAAAGGCTTTACCTCAGACCTTGTTTCTATTGTATAGGAACCCAGAGTGGATTTACATATAAATTTGCACACTTACATTTTTTTTTTTTAAATTTTATTTTTTATTTTTTCCTGTTTCAGAAGTTTATTTACTTATTTTTATGGCCGGCTCAGCCTGCCCTGAGGGCAGGAGATTGAACCATGGTCCCTGCAGCCGCCTAAGCTTTCCTAAGCAGGTGCTTCAGACCACTGAGCCATCCTGCTGGGCCCCTTGAATACTTTTTAAAATCTATTTTTAACTTTAAATACCACTTGATAATAACACATCTTGCAGGTATCTTTTTTATATTTGTGTCTTCGAGACAGGCCTCATTATGTAGCTCAGGCTGGCCTAGAGCTCACTATGTAGC
Organism: Myocastor coypus; assembly: GCA_004027025.1. Lineage (NCBI taxonomy): Eukaryota > Metazoa > Chordata > Mammalia > Rodentia > Myocastoridae > Myocastor > Myocastor coypus. The sequence goes on from PVJA010005620.1 coordinate 20,329, forward strand.
CCAGGCTGGTCTCGAACACCCAGCAGTCCGCCTGCCTCAGCCCCCCGAGTGCTGGGGTCCCAGGGGTGTGACTTGAGGCCAGCTTGCTGTGGTTAGCTGTTGTGCTTACTGTCATATGGTCCCAGGTGCAGCCATTTCCCGATAAGTGACTCAGGTTTATCTATCTATCTTTAGGTTTATCTATCAGGTCTCTCTCTCTCTCTCTCTTTCTTTCTTTTTCCTTTTTGAGACAGGGTCTCTGTATGTAGTTCAGGCTGGCCTTAAACTCACTTTTGTAGCCCAGACTGGTCTCAAACTCACACCAGTCCTCCTGCCTCAGCCTCCCAAGTGCTGCGATTACAGGTGTGTGCCACCACGCCTGGCTGGGTAGGTTTATCTTTCTTAAGGAGAGTAACACTACATTGTGTTCAGACACCTTTTTCTTTCTTCTTCCTTTTTTTTCCAACTGAACATTTTTATTTATTATTTATTTATTTATTTATTTTTTGCCTTTTTGAGACAGGGTCTCGCTATGCAGTTGAGGCTGGCCTTGAGTTCACTTTTGTAGCCCAGGCTGGTCTCGAACTTGCTTCAATCCTCCTGCCTCAGCCTCCCAAGTGCTGGGATTACAGGTGTGAGCCACCATGCCCGGCTGAACATTTTTATTTTAAACTTTATTTTTTTATTAGCACATAGGTGTCCTACGTCCTGATCACCTTCCTCATAAGGACTTTGTATCTGTGGATAATATACCTTAATTCTTTTTTTCCCCACCCCCTCCTCCCCCTTCCACCCTTTTTTCTCTCCCCATTTATGAAAGCTTTGTTCCCATTTTTTTCTATTCATTTTTCCTTTTACCTTCCTTTCTTCCCCTGTCCTCTCTCCCTGTTCCCATTCCTATTTGAAGATGTTCTTCTTCCTTCCCAGTATTTGTCTCTGTTAGGCTCTGCATTTACCCTTAAGGTTTCTCTCACAAGAGAGCCAGTGTAATGTTTAAACTTTCATGTCCAGTTTGTTTTATTTGGGCAGCTGGGATATAGTGCTGTGGCTTCCAAGATTTAGCTATTTTGACTTGAGGTGCTGTAAACCTGAGTGTTCATATATCACTGTGGGATGCTGTCTTTAACACCTTAGGGAAGATAGAAGGGGAATGGGTGAGTCCAGTGGAATTCCTTTTAGTTTTTTGCGGTTTGTTTGTTTGTTTGTTTATTTATTTATTTATTGTCTTTTTGAGACAGGATCTCACTATGCAGTACAGCCTGGCCTTGAGCTCACTTTTGTAGCCCAGGCTGGTCTGAACTCACACCGATTCTCTTGCCTCAGTCTCCCAAGTGCTGGGATAACAGGTGTGCGCCTCCACACTCAACCTTTTGAGGAATTCGGAACGGGTTTTTTTTGGCTGGCTCAGGCTGCCTTAAGGGTGGGTGTGGGGATTGAATCCCTGTCCCTTGTGTCTAACTGGGATTGTCTGTGCAGGTGCTTAAACCACTCAGCTAACCTGAAAGCCCCCATTTTTTGAGGAATTAAAACAAATATAGTTTTATTTTGTATACAGAGTCTTGGTATGCAGTTCAGACTTGTAGCGATCTTCCCTCCTGTCTCAGCCTCCCAAGAGCTGGAATTCCAGATGTGCCTACCACACCCAGTTCTGGGGCCCCAGGGCAAGTACTGGACTTCAGACTTTGGATCTTGCGCTTGCCAGGCAGGTGCTTATGTTACAGAGCTATCTCCCAGCCCTGTTTTGAGGAATTTCAGTACTGATTCCACCTTACTTAGTTCCTTAATAATGAAATGCACTGGCTTCATTTCCAGCCTTTGGTTTCTCCAGCATCGAAGCAGCTAAGTAGATGGAGGCGCTTCTTCACTGCTGGGGACTGAAAACTAGAAATGAGATGGTTTATTTCAGTCAGCCTTGCTCCAGCCGTTGTATATATTTACAATTCTGTGGTCATTTAGAATTAAAGAAACAATTGAAAGTAAAATTTTTCAAAGTTTTTTAGGAGCTGGGGAGATACCTCAGAGGCACATACTTGACAAACACAAAAACACAAGGGCTTCTGTTCAGTCCCCAGCCCTGTGGGGATGGTGGTGCACGCCTGTAATCCCAGAAGGTTGACATTCAGCCAGGAGGATCACTGTAAGTTCAAGACCAGCTTGGGGGCTACAAAAATGAGCACAAGGCCAGCCAGAACTGCATAGTGAGACCTTGTCTCAAAAAAAAAAAAAAAAAAAAAAGACTTATAAAAGCCCTTATAAATTACATATATTACATTAATTCTATTTATGTAGTCACTTCTGAGAGAATTTAGGTAGACTGTGTGCGATTTGCTGTGACAGAGCTCGTCTTTCCTTCCCCGGCTTGTGTTTCTTCTGGTGCCATCCTCTGGGGGGTGTTTGCTGGTTTGATAGACTTGGTTGGAGTTGCAGTGGAGCCCTTCTCTTGGGTGGGTGGGAATCACTTTGAGGTAGTTTTTTTTTTTTTTGTCTTTTTGAGACAGGGTCTCGCTATGCAGTTCAGGCTGGCCTTGAGCTCACTTTTGTAGTCTAGGCTGGTCTCGAACTCGCACCAATCCTCCTGCCTCAGCCTCCCGAGTGCTGGGATTACAGGCGTGAGCCACCACGCCTGGCTTGAGGTAGTTTTTTGTTCTTTTTTTTTTGGTCTTTTGGAGACAGGCTCTCGCTATGCAGTTCAGGCTGGCCTTGAGCTCACTTTTGTAACCCAGGCTGGTCTTGAACTCTACTGATCCTCCTGCCTCAGCCTCCCAAGTGCTGGGATTATAGGCATGCACCATCATGCCAGGCTAGTTCTTATTATTTTGTTTCTTAGACAGGATCTCACTATAGTACTCCAGGCTGTCCTTGAACCGAAAGACCTCCAACCTCAGCCTCTGTACCTCCACACCTGGCTTTTTTGTTAATTTTTGTTCAGCAAATCTGTAGAGCACCCAAATAAGCTCCAAACTCAGCAAGGGGCTAGGTAAATGTTGCAGACACAAGGAATAGGTCTGGATTTTATTTCCTGGCAGACAGCAAAGTCTGTAGGTCACTCTTATACGACTGTCCCTGGGTGTCTTCTCACCAGCAGCTTATAGTTTACATATAAATGTTTCAAAGCCCAAAGAATATTTTGGAATTCTATGACGACCTGAGATTTTTATGCCATTTTGGAAGCATGTTTATTTCTTGGTGAATTCAGTGGTTTGTATGCTTTAAAGAGTAATTCAGAAATAGATGCTTCCCATGTATCTTTACCAGCAGATGTGGCAGCAGATAAAATTGTGCACTGCTGTCTGGCTTGGGTCGAGTGCTGATCTCTTTGGGTGTTTGGTCATGTAGCTGCTCTTCACCTGACTTCAGTGTTTTACACTTCCTTCCTTTCCTTTGAGACAGGCTCTCACTGTGCAGCCTAGGCTGGCCTTGTGCTCACTTGCAGGCGGTCCGTGCAGTGGCCGCTTGCCTGGCGCTCCCGCCCCAGCCCTGAGGCCACTGTGCAGCCTGTGCTGCCCGTGCAGCCCTGACTGTGCTATCTCAGCTCCTGGTACTAGTTTTACATTTTTACACCAAGTTGTGTTGTCTTGTCTGCGTTAGTCTCAGTGCACCCAGCCAGCTCAAGTTAGCAGCCTCTGTGGCTTTTCCTGATTGTATTATTTTTATATTTTTAGAAGTTTTTTTCTTTTTTCCATGTTACTTAGCAATTTAACATTTTTTGTTGAATACCTGACTTGTTTTGTTTTGTGGTACTGGGGATTAAATCTAGGCCTCCACACTCCTCAGATCTTTTTTAAATTTTTATTTTGAGAGAGGGTCTTGCTGAGGTGCCCAGGCAGGGCTCAAACTTATAATCCTCCTCCTTCAGCCTCCTATAATAGCAGGATTTCAGGAATGGTTACTGTGCCCTACAGGACCTAACTTGATTTGTTGCTTTCAGTGAAGTACTTTTAAAGTACATCTCTATGCTTTATATTGCCTATTTGCTTCCTAAGAAGGAGTTTTTTTTTTGGCTGGCTCAGGCTTCCTTAAGGGTGGGTCTGAGGATTGAACCGTTGACCCCTGTGCCTGACTGGGATTGCTGGTGCAAGTGCTTAAACCACTGAGCTATCCTGAAAGCTCCCAAAAGGTTGAGAAGGATTTTTTTTTCATATTTGCTTCTTGAGTAAAAAATTTTATTTTATATAACTAAAACCTTGGTGTACCTGTGTTTTCTAAAATTGGGTAGAAAGCTGAGCCTTGTGGTGCAGCCCTGCGATGCCCACCCTCTGGGGGGCTGAGGCAGGAGAATCACAGGGTCAAGCCCTGCCTGGGCAACTTAGAGATAGTGAGGCTCTGCTTTAAAATGAAAAAGTGAAGAAAGGGCTGGGAATGCAGCCCTGTGAAGGCCCTGGTTCTTCCCAGTATCCAGGGGTCCTGATTCAAGATACTTTTAGTTCCTTCTGACTATACAGAGTGTTGGTTAAATATGCTTCATCTTGAGATGGGCGTGGTGGCGCACATCTGCAGTCACAGCACTTGGGAGGCTGAGGCAGGAGGATCAGTGCGAGTTCAAGACCAGCCTGGGTTACAAAAGTGAGCTCAAGGCCAGTCTGAACTGCATAGTGAGACCCTGTCTCAAAAAGACAAAAAAAAAGCTTTATCTCAGTTACTAGTGAGTTAATTTTTTGGTCATAGTTTAGAACCAAATACTTTTATGTACGTATGTGTGTATGTATGTATGTTTTAGTAGACCCTAATTTTTTTTTTTTTTTTTTTTTTTTTTTTTTTTTTTTTTTTTTTTTTTTTTTTTTTTTTTTTTGTCTTTTTGAGACAGGGTCTCACTATGCAGTTCAGGCTGGCCTTGAGCTCACTTTTGTAGCCCAGGCTGGTCTTGAACTTGCACTGATCCTCCTGCCTCAGCCTCCCGAGTACTGGGATTACAGGCGTGCACCACCACGCCCGGCTTGACCATAATATTTTTAAGAAAGTATGTAATTGTATTATAATTTTATATCAGTGATTACAGAGTTTTGTGTTGTTGAACGCGTGAACTATTGAAGTCCCTTTTATTATTTTATCTTTTATATTTCTGATTCTTTGAGCTTTACAGTAGAAATAAGCCTTAACTGGAGTTTATCAGGCTCCTTTGCTTTCTGCATGAAAAAAATTGAAGACTGCAATAGTTGGCCTGTCATGCAGCTGCCTGAGGGCCAGCCTCAGACTGCAGTGCTGGCCAGTGCTGAGCATACTAACCCGTGTCAGGGAAGCGGCCTGTGCTAATCCCACTTACCTTAACTGCAAACAGAAAAGCTGTTGCTTCATGGAGGAAAACAGTACTGTGATTGGTCTGGCTGGGAATTGAGTTGACTGATTATTGTATTCTCCCTGTTCAGCACATACTTGTCTTTTTAGATGCCTTTTCTTTTTTTTTTTTTTTTTTTCTTGGCGGTACTAGGGATTGAACTCAGGACCTTGCGCTTGCCAGGCAGGTGCTTATGCCACTGAGCTGTATCCCAAGGCCCCTAGATGCCTTTTCTTTGTGGATTGCAGCATCTTCTTTATGACCTTGATAGTGCTGGCAATGACAATGCCAAATAAATATTTTCTCTTTGAACCAGGTTGAGTGTAACACTTGCTTTTGCTTAAGCTTTGAAAAGGATCATACATTCCAGTCCTAAGTCTCAGATTACCTTTCCAGTAATAGGATTTTGTGGGGTTTTTTTGTTTTGTTTTGTTTTGTTTGTACTTCTGGAGATTGAACCCAGGGCCTTTGCACTGAGCAAGGTACCTGTCCTTTTAAAACTTTTAGTTTGGAGACGGGTCTCATGAAGCTCCTAACTTGCCCAGGTGTGGCCTGAACTTTGTATCCTCTGCCTGCGCATCCCAGAACACTACGATGACAGGTGCAGCAACAGCAGCTGGTCAATCTGTGCTGGCGGACGCTGCAGCCACTCAAGGTGCGGTGGGTGGCATGGGGAACCTTCCTCATTTCGTTCTCCCATAAGGATTTTGAGTTTGAGGCCAGCTGTACTTTGCTCAAAAGTACTCCTGGCATTGAGTTTGCAGGTGTAGCCTGAAGGCAAATTAGCATGCTTAAGTAATTTTACCAGGAGGAATAAATGGCAAAACTATGGTATTCTTCTTCATAAGTGGCTTGTCTTTTTTTTTTTGCCTTTTTGAGACAGGGTCTCGCTATGCAGTTGAGGCTGGCCTTGAGCTCACTTTTGTAGCCCAGGCTGGTCTCGAACTCGCACCAATCCTCCTGCCTCAGCCTCCCCGAGTGCTGGGGTTACAGGCGTGAGCCAAGTAAAACTCTTCAGAAATTAAGTGCTATTTTGAATTCTTTCTTTCTAATTTTTTTTTTTTTTTTTTTTTCCCTTTTTGGGAAGGGTCTACAAGTTGTTCAGGGTCTCAGTACTAGATTGGACTCATAGTGATCCACCTGTTTACAGCCTCCCAAGAGCTGGGATCACAGGTGTGCACCACCACGCCCAGTCTCCATTGCTGTCTCAGTGTGCCTCTGGGGTGGGGCTGCTTGTAGGCTCTTGAATCTGCTGCGCTATTTGGCTGGCTCCCCATTTTAAATGGCTTTATCGAGATATATTTTACTTGTAAAACTTCACACATTTGAATGCAGAATGTTTTGCTGTGTTCAGAGTTGTTCACTCATCACTATAGTTAAATTTGCAATATCTGTAATGTCTCCCAGAGAAACTGTGCTTCCTAGCCATTGTTCTGTACTCTGTTTTTCCAAGCCCCTGCCAACCACAAGTCTACTTTTGGTCTACCTGGAAACACCTCTACTGCACATTTCACGTAAATGTATATGGTCTTTTGTGAGTGGCTTTTTCACTTTGTCTGTTTTTAAGGTTCATTTATTTTGTAACATACATCAATACTTCATTTCTGTTCCTGGTTGAATAATACTCTATGCATATACCACTTTTTCTTACCCTTTAATCAGATGATGGACATTTGGGTTGTTTCCGTCTGTGAAGTTATTATGAGTAATGTTGCTGTAAACATCTTGGTAAAGCTTGTGTAGTGGTACATGACTATAAATCCAGCCCTCCTAGAGCCAGCCAAGTATAGAAATGTCCACTAACTGTGAGCTAAATAAATCTTTGCTTTCTTCATTCTAGGTGTTGGGTATTTTGTTCCAGCCATGACAGAAAAGTAACTGAGACAGATTTTGGCACTAAGAAGTGGGGTCGTTGCTGTGACTAAACCTGTAGATTATAAGCCTTTGGGAATGGTTTATGGGAAGAGATAGGAAAGGTTCTGAGATGTTCCCCAAAAGAACAGAGCTGGAGGGCTAGCGAATGTTCAGCAGTCTAAAGCACCTGCTTAGGCAAGCTCAGGCAACTAACTGCAGGGACTGCAGTTTGATCCCTGGCACCACATGCTGTGCCAGCCCTGCCCCCAGGGCAGGCTGAGCTGGTCATTAAAAAGAAAAAAAAAAAAAAGAATAGACTTGGAATGCTTTTGGTGGTTCTGTATGGAAGATTCTGGTCAGAGCTCGAAGACCACAATGGTGATAGAAATCCTGCCTGTAAAACCTAGGCTGGGGAGGTTTCTTCTGGGAAGAAGCACTGGCTTCTGGACTCCAGATGATGTGTGTTAGAGTTTGGCAGAATGTCTGCATTTTCCTTCTGTCCAGAAACTGCCTGAGACTGAGATTAAGTGTGATGGACTGATGAACCTGGCAGAAGAGGGATGGTGAAATAGCTCAGTGGATTAAAGCGCCTGCTTAGATATAACAGCAGCTGGGCCTGCTGTGCTGCACTAGCCCCGCCCCTGGGGTGCACTGAGACTGAGACTGGGCATGGCAATGCATACCTGTGATCCCAGCACTTGGGAGGCTGTACACAGGAGGATTGCTATGAGTCCAGTCTACGATCTATGGAGTGAGACACTGTAGGTACTATAGACCCTGTATCCCTCACACTAAATACAAAGACAAACAAAAAAGAACAACAACAAAACCCCCACACAAATCTGGCAGAAGAAATTTCAAGGCAGTCAAATGCTGAGGCAGTGGCATGGCTATTGGTGGGGGTTATTTAATCAGGTTTACAGTTAGAATCAAGAGCAAAGAGCTCACCCAGCAGGATGATTTAAGATGTAAGTTTGCCCAGAAAAACAGTTCTAATAAAGCTGTGGACTATAAAGATGTAGCTGAGAGGATCTCCATTTGCAAGAAAGAATAGGAGAATAGAAAAGATAGCCCTGCCAGCCCAAGCATTGTGCCCCTGGGAGGGCAGTGTGTGAAACTGTGCCTGAGAAGCCTGGAACTCAGTGGAGGCCCCAGAAGTTTGGAAAAGCGAGGACTGTGTATCACGTAAGGAAAGCTACAAGGAGGGAACAGAGCAGACCTAAGAGAACAGCTGCAGGAGCTGCAGCCTCCAGAAGTGCTGTGGGCAGAGCCATGTAAAGCCTTTGGAGTTCAGAATTTATATACTACTGTTTTTTTTTTTTTTTTTTTTTTTTTTTTTTCCCCCTGCTTTATTTTTGTCCTTATCACTATGCTACCATCTGCATCTGAGAGTGAGGAAGGCAGAGGTCTTAAAAAGGTCTTGGGTGCTGATTCATATTTGCAGAGAAGGTGCTCTACAGGTATAACATTATCAGCACCCAGGGGCTCGGGAGACAGCTCTGTGGCACAAGTGCTTGACTGGCAAGTTAAGGTTGTGAGCTCATACTCTGGTCCCACAAGAAAAAAAAAAAATCCAATATCAGCACCTGAAGTGGACCTTTTCAGGTCTTTCCAGAATCTTCCTACTCTGATTATAGCCCAATTGTTCTAAAGCTAAGGAACTTATAACCTGTACTACTTTTTTTTTCTAGGAATTTTGTTGTACCTCTTAAATATAGGACTATTACCCATTTCTTTTTTTTTTTTTTTTTTTTTGTCTTTTTGAGACAGGGTCTCGTTATGCAGTTGAGGCTGGCATTGAGCTCACTTTTGTAGCTCAGGTTGGTCTTGAACTCGCACCAATCATCCTGCCTCAGCCTCCTGAGTGCTGGGATTACAGGTTTGCGCCACCATGCCCGGCCTTTTTTTTTTTAATTTATTTTTTTTTCTTGTTTCAGAACTTTTGTTTGTTTGTTTATTTATTTTTATGGCTGGCTCAGCCTGCCCTGAGGGCGGGACTGGCACAGCATGTGGTGCCGGGGATCAAGCTGTGGTCCCTGCAGCCGCCTAAGCTTTCCTAAGCAGGCACTTCAGACCACTGAGCCATCCTGCTGGGCCAATTACTCATTTCTTAAATTGTTTATTTAATGAAGTTTTGTGTATGGTGTGAGAATAAAGGTCTAGTTTCCATTTTGGGAGGAGGTGGGTCAGGATCTCACTGTGAAGTTCAGACTAGCCTTGAACTTATAGCCCATCGTGGCCTCAAAGTCAAGATGATCCTCCCCTCTCCACCTTCCAAGTGCTGGGATTACAAGTGTGCTCTGCCATGCCCTGTGGTCTAGTTTGATTCTGTTGCATATAAGTAACTACTATCCCAGCAACATCTGCTGAAAATACCATTCTTGGGCCAGCGAGATAGTTCAGGGGTTTAAAGCACCTGCTTAGGCAACTGCAGGGACTGTAGTTCGATCCCTGTACCACATGCTGCAACAGCCCCACCCCTAGGGCAGGCTGATCTGGCCATAAGGAAGGAAAAGAAAGAAAGAAAGAAAGAAAGAAAAAACAAAAGGAAAGAAAGAAAATAAGAAAGATTTTTTTTTTCTATCACTGAGTCATCTTGATAACCTTGTTTGAAAAATTGACTGTCAATGTGAGATTTTATTTCTGGATCTTTAGTTTTATTCCTTTGATCTATTTAGTATCTTTATTTTAGTACTCTACTGTTTTAATTTCTCCCCCCCCCCCCAAGGGTCTACAGGGTGTCCAGGGTCTTGCTACTAGATTGGACTCAGTGATCCACCTGTTGACAGCCTCCCAAGAGCTGGGATTATGAGTGTGCCACCATGCCCAGTCTCAGTTGTCATCTCAGCACACCAGGGACCAGCATGGCAGGCCTGGGGATCGAACCCAGGGCTCCTGCACTTGCTTACAGGCACTTTAATCTGCTGAGCTATTTGGCTGGCCCTGTTTTAATTTCTATAGCATTGAGTTGTATTTTAAAATCTGGAGCTGAGTGTTGTGCTGTATACTGTAATGCCAGTACTCAGGAGACTGAGGCAGGAGTATCACAAGTTAAAGCCCAGTGTGGACTACATAGTTAGACTGTGTCTCAAACAAAACCAAAACCAAAAAAACAAAATTGGAAATGAGAGTCTTTTAATTTTGTCCTTTCTTTACAAGGTTTAAATTTTTAGATCTTTACTTAATTAATTAATTTGGTATAGGGTCTCCCTAGGCAGCTCAAATTCACAGTGGACCTCCTGTCTCAGCCTCTCCAGTGCTGGGATTACAGTTGTGTACCACCAGGCCCATTTTCAGTGAGTTGCATGGTGTGCCCAGTGTTCCATAGCATGCGGTACTAGGGATTGAATGTGGGTCCTCATGCTTGCCAGGCTGTTCAGACCATTGAGCTGTCTCCTCAGCCCAGTTATGTAGGATTTTTTTTTTTTTTTAATCTTAATTTTTTTTTTCTTAATGTAGGATTTTATATGTATAAGGTTTTGTTACTGGCAGTTAGAAATAGTTTGTGTTTTTCTTCCTAGTCTAAATGCTTGATTTCTTCCTTGTCCTGGCTGAAACCTTTAGGACAGGCTGACTACAGTGGCGAGAGTGGATACATTTGTTTTGCCCTTCAGTTCAGGGAGCCACATTCCATCTGCCTATGGATTTTTAAAACCACAAGTACATTTATCAGGTTGCATAAGTTTCCTTCAATTCCCACTCTGTTAAATGTTTTCATTATAATCTGTTATGTGTTCTTCCTGCACTCATTGAAGTGGCCATGCAGTTTTTATCCTCTATTAATGTTGTATTGTACAATAGTGTAGTTGACAGTAGATATTAAAGCAACTTTGAATTCTTGGAATGATCACATTTAGCAAAGTTGTATAAATACTCTTTACGGTTACTGGGTTTATTTTGCTTTTTAGTGGTGTTTTTTCCTGGTTTGGGGATCAGAATAATAGTGGCCCTGTTGAATGAACTGAAACATGGCCTTGGCTTTATTATGAAACAACTTCAGTTTAATTTTGAACATTCATTTAGCAATAGTATATTTTACTTCCTAATTACTCAAGGAAGAAAGTTGTTAACTATATAACTAGTATTGAAGAAACAGTTGGTCATTGAAAACATGGACACCTCCCTGAGGGCAGTAGCAAATTACTTGAGAAACCTGAGTTAGCTTTTCCTTTTCTAGACCTATGCTGCCAGTCTGAGACATGCAGGGTGGAGGCTCTGAGACTGTCTAGCACTTTGAATTCTTGCTGCCTTCTTTTCTTAAATTGGAGGACTTACTGTATTATCTTGTTTTGGAGAGAGGGTCTTGCCGTGTAGTCCAGACTGGCTTTGAGTTTGCTGTGCAGCTTAGGCTGGCCTCGCACCCAGGGCTGTCCTCCTGTGTTGGCTTCCCCAGAGCTAAGACTATAGGCTGCACCACCACATCCGGCTTGCTACTTTATTTCGATCTTGCCAAGAATAACACATAATTTTAGCATTTCTGGGGTGATTTAGACAAGCTTCAGAAAACAGGTTAGAAGAATGAAATGTGAAGTGTAAGCCTACTAAAATGTTGCCAGTTGTTTCTGATCACCTGTTAGCTTTGAGTTCTTAGCCATTTAAAATATCAAGGAATAGAAATGATTTTTCTTTTTTTAAAAAATTTTTTATTTTATTTATTTATTTTTTTTCTTGTTTTGTTTATTTATTTAATTTTATGGCCGGCTCAGCCTGCCCTGAGGGAAGGGCTGGCGCAGCATGTGGTGCCGGGGATCGAACCTCGGTCCCTGTAGTCGTCCAAGCTTTCCTAAGCAGGCGCTTTAGACCACTGAGCCATCCCGCCAGGCCCATAGAAATGATTTTTCTTGACTACCACATACACAGCTTATAATGGTGACCCCCCTCCCCATGCTCCCCACCGCAGGTTCTACAGTGTTTAATAGTCAGTAGGCACTTATGTCTATGGAGGAATGGGAACTGATGGTAGGACTTTAAAGGTACATGCAGAGCCGGGCGTGGTGGTGCATGCCTGTAATCCCAGCACTTGGAAGGCTGAGGCAGGAGAATCAGTGTAAGCTCGAGACCAGCCTGGGCCACAAAAGTGAGTTCAAGGCCAGCCTGAACTGCATAGTGAGACCCTGTCTCAAAAAGACAACAACTAAAAAAAGGTATGTGTAATTTTATTAAAGATTAAAGAGGGTTATGGGCATAGTTTAGTAGTAAAATGTAATGCTCTGGAAGCTCAGGTTCACATGCACATGCACAGAGGGAAAAGAAACAAATAGTTGAAGTTAGGAACATAGGCACTGGGCTGGGGAGATAGCTCCGAGGCACAAGTGCCTGCCTGGCAAGTGCAAGATCGTGAGTTTGAACCCCGGCCCCACAAAAAAAAGGAACATAGGCACTACTATTGTCATGTGATAAAATTTGATGCTATGGCCTAACTATTAGCTGCATGGTCACTTGCGTCTGTGTTTTGAGACAAGGTCCCACTCTGTTTTGGGCAGTCCTTGATCTTGTGATCCTTAAGCCTAGGTCCCCTAAGTGCTAGGGTTATACATGTGGGCCACCAGTCCTAGTTTGACATGCCACTAGGTATTTTAGGAAGTACAAGTAGTCTTTCATGAATTTCGAAGAGGATGTGTTTTCATTTCGTATACTACAGAAAATAGTTCCATTTAACTATTCTATTTTTAGTTTTACTTTTTTGGGGGGAGTTCTGGAACTTGAACTTAGGACCTGTGCTTACCAGGCAGCTGCTGTGCTGCTAAGCTATAACCCTGGTCCTTAACTTTTTTCTTTTTTTGCTAGTTGAAATTGGCTCATTGGAGGCAAACTTTGTTAAATGAATTTGTGTCAAATGTGCTGATGGGAGTTAATTTGAAGTATGATTGAAAATACTAAATATTGGATTCTTTAGGTTTTATCAGTGTAATTTAAATTTTTTTTTTAAGCTTTTGTGGTACTGGGGATTGAACTCAGGGCCTTGTGCTTGCCAGGCAGGCACTTGTGTGACTGAACTGTCTCCCTGGCCCTATCAGTGTAATTTAGAAGGGAAAACAAATTACCATTGAGAAAATTATATATGATTCTTGGTCAGACGGCAGAGTAAAGACAGGGACTTGAGGATTTCCTGAATCCTAGCTGTGTTCTCAATAATGCATGCTGTTCTTGGTAGTGTCTTGTCCACGGTGCTCTATGTTAGGTGCTTTGGGTTCTCCAGGATGTCACAGAGAGACCCTGTGCAGGGAGCTGCACATACCTGCCTATAGATTCCTTAGTGCTTCTCCTAGCTTTTGCTTTTGTGTACTTCCTGAGTCGATAGTTTTGTTTGGAGCAGTTTGTCACAAGCATGACATATCTCTGAAGACTCCTCTGCTTGGGAAAACAATGAAACTTAGTATTTTGTTCTATGTTTGTGTTTATTTTCACAAAACTAAATCAGATCTTACTGTAGTATCTGATTACATTGGCACTCTGGCAGGTGTTCTCCTTTGCTGGTGGCTTTAGTTTCCCCTCTTCTATAGCATATGATTCTTGCATATAGAGAGAACCCAGGGCCAGAATCCAGGAATTAGTGGATTACAAGGATCACTCAGGTCCCAGGGTGCTGTCCCCAATTGGAGCAGCAGAGGCCCCACCTCCTGTTGGCTGGCCTGGCCATCAGCACACACACATGCTTCTGCTAAGTTTCATCATGATTTTGGAATTCTTTAAGTGACATCGGAAGTGTTTATAAAATGCCTTTTGCTTTGTGTACCTGTGTCCTCTTTTTCTTTTTTTTCCTCTGACTCCTGACTCTGTCAGTCCCTCCACACCTAGCTGGTCAAAGAAAAGTTGCAAAGAGCTTCGCTCACAAGTGACAGTGATGGTTTACACTTAGGAGGTATATATACTACTGTCTCTTTTAATGTACTACACACTACCTTTTTAGTTTGTTCAGCAAATTGTGTTGAGTTGTCTCCTCTGTGCCAGGTTGTGGACTGGGTTGCAGGGATGTGATGGTTAGTGACAACTGAATGCCAGTCCTTTTAAAGCTTACTGACTCGAGGGGCTGGGGAGATAGCTTCGTGGCACAAGTGCCTGTCTGGCAAGTGCAAGGTCATGCATGAGTCTGAACCCTGGTCACACACAAAAACAACAACAACAACAAAAACCTCACAGGCTTAGGGGGCATACTTTGAGTTAATAATTTCTGTGTGTGTGTGTGTGTGTGTGTGTGTGTGTGTGTATGTGTGTGAAGTAATTCCTTGGCATTTTGAGAATAGTTTGGACATAGGACTTTTTTTTTTTTTTTGAGACAGTGTATGTCTCGCTATGTATTTCAGGCTGACCCTGAGTTTGCAACTGTCTTCCTTGCCTCTGCCAGGCTAGTGCTGGGATTACAGGTATGCCCACCATGCCTAGCCTGGGCATATGAATTCTTGAGTTTGTACTAGAATTTGTGGCTTGTTTGCAGTGTGTGGTAGAGAAGTTAGAAAGTTCAGTTCTGGGAATTGTTTGTTACATAGACGAAAGTAGTAGATCTGAGTTGGAGTATCCTAGTTCCTGTGCTCGAGGGCCTTCATTCAGGCTGGCTTGGAAAGGTGAGGTGAGCATCAGAACACAGCCTTGGACGATGGCAGAGAGCACTTAACCAAGGCTATTGTCCCAGCTACCTACAGTAGTAAGTAAATTGTGCCTAGAATGTGGTGGGACAGAAAACGAGTTGGGAGTGAGTAGGGGGCTGGGGGATAAACAAGGAATGATGGGAAGGAGGGAGGCTTTTGAAAGAGGACACAGATAAAAATGTGAATGGTGTCTTAGTTCTCTTTCTCGTTACTGATAAAAAGTACCTGACACCCAGAGTTCAAGGAGGACAGGCTTATTGAGCTCACAGTTTACAGAGTTTTCATTTCATAGTTGGCTGGCTCTAAGTAGGTGTGGCGGGGAGCACTGCTGAGGAAAAACAGAAGGCAGCCAAATGGCCAAGTAGCGAGGAAACAAGAGGCAAGTGAAAGCCTTTCTGTCCCTCTTTGTTTTGGAGACAGGGTCTCCTTGTGTAGTTCAGGCTGGTCGTGAACTTTGTACCTCAGGGTGCCCTTGAATTTGCCATAGTATTCCTATCCTACCATCAGGGCACTGGGGTTACAGGCGTGCACCACTAGGCCTGGCTGTCCCTTATATTTTATCCTGGGGGCAGCAGTCTCATGCCCAGGGAGGGCCTTCCCAGTATCCAGGCCCAGAATTGTGCTGGACCAATCAGTGGTCTAATTTAGCAGTTGCACCCCTGGGTCCTAGCATCGTACACCTTATCCCAGCATCATACACTCTGGAAACCCCTGTATATGCTGCATGCAGCTTTGGGGAGGTGTCTAGACCTAAGCCATGACAGCTAAATGTAGAGTTGTTGCAGGAGGGTCAGTTTTTCTGAGGATTAGTCATATAAAATATGACAGTGTAAACAATTATAGGCCAGCGGTGTAGCTCAGTGCACTAAGTGCTTGCTTAGGTAAGTGTAGGGGCAAGGGTTTGGTCCTTGGCCGCACATGCAGGCCCAGCCCTTGAGTGTGCTGAGCCATGGAGCCTGGGTGTGGTGCACACCCATAATCCCAGTACTAGGGAGGCAGAAATCAGGAGGATCACTATGAGTCCTAGCTGCATAGTGAGACCCTGCATGCACACAAACAAAAAAGAAAAAAAAACTTACAAAAAATTCTAAAGTCAATATGTTTGAGTCAGACCCCCCAAAAATTGTTCTTAAAGTAATAATACTTCATAAAAACTATGAGATTAATGATTATGCTTTGTTCTAGGTATAAGAAACCTAACTCAAATTTTTTTTTTGTCTTTGTTGAGACAGTCACTATGCAGTTCAGGCTGAGGTTGAGCTCACTTTTGTAGCTCATGCTGGTCTCAAACTCACACTGATCCTCCTGCCTCAGCCTCCCAAGTGCTGGGATTACAGGCATGCGCCACCATGCCCGGCTCAAATTGGTTTAAACAAAGTGTTTCTTATTATATCATTCTGATATAACCAGAAGTCTACAAGTAATCCAGATGTAAGAATTGGGTTGATACTATGGCTTAATGCTGTCCTTGGGGACCAACATTTTTGCCAATGTTGTTGTCCCTTTATGTTGGTGCGAAGTGATCTTAACAGTTAAAAGAATTACGTCTGGAATAGGGAGGCTCTTTGTTTTTTCCCTCCACCTCATTCTTAGGATTGAAGGTTTGCTCAGTTTTCTTTTCTTTTCTTTGTTTTGTTACTGTTTTTGAGATAGGGTCTCATGTAGTTCAGGCTAACCTTGAACTATGTAGCCCAGGCTGGCCTCAAACTCAGTGATCCTCTTGCCTCAGCCTCCCAGAGGCTGGATTACAGTTGTGTACTACCACGCCCAGCTCTCAAATGCATGGTTTTAAAAATGAAAATTTTCTACTATTTTCTAATAGACTGGAAAAATATGTCACAACCTTGCTTACTTGGGGTGTAATTATATCTGAAAGTTGAGCTTTCAGAAGGTGGACCAATATAATGAGTGTTTTTTAATATAATTAAGTATACACTGCAAAGGGCTTTGCCTTATTTGGAAATTTTCATTTTGTTAATTTAACTTTACAACTCTCAGATTAGGGCTCTATTTCGCCATCTGTTGGCCTTGAATTGTGAGTCAACACCCTTCTGTGTTTTGTGGAATTACTATTTAGGTAAGTATGTCTGCATATATTTTAAAGGTCTCTCCTGAGGTCCCCTTTGGTTGTGTATTCAGATATGTACACATACACGTGTTGCTTTATTCTGTGTAACTGGACCCCGTGATTCTAAAATTGCCTGCTTTTGATACTTGGGAATGTGGCTATGCATAAAAGTGTGATTTCCTAAGAGTACCAATGGAAATCCTGAGAAACAGAAACGATAGGTGCAAATGCTGCAGGAGCTGGTGCGTTACTGTAACCTTGTAGGCCTGTTCTTTCTCACCTTAAGGAGGCTTTTTTTTTTTTTTTTTTTTTTTTTTTTTTTTTTTTTTTTTTTTTTTTTTTTTTTTTTTTTTTTTTTTTTTTTTTTCTTCCTGGAGCAGAAATGACGAATAACACCGGATATTGGTTCTACGGTAAACCACAAAGAAGTATAGAGCATTTTGCGTCTTCCTTTTTGGCAGTAGAACATAACAGTTCTCATCAGCTGAATTTGATGATTTACTTGTTGGAACCATTTTTTTTCCTTACATCAGTTAAACTAGTTTTGTTGACTTCTATTACCCAACACTTTTTGGCAACTTCAGCTTTAGAGTTGGGATTATACTTTGTATAAATGCATTTTGTATTATACTGATTAATCTTTTAAACCTGGAAAAATTTCCATTATATTAAGACTCTATTTTGAGAAAGGAATTAGAAAAATAGTAACTAGTTCTAAGAAAAAGTGCCACCACTTTAACTGGTAGGAAAGTGGGGAGTTCACTTTTTGTTGTGAAACAGGTTTCTCTCTGGAGTTCTTTGTTAACTTTTAGCGTGGCAGTGAACTTCCATTGGGTGGCGGCAGGAAGCCTAAGCACGCATTGTGTAACGCTCTGCCTGTTTTGGCGGATCTGTCTAACCATGACATCCTAAACAAGACGCGTGCTTCTCCGCGCGGACTACAGTTCCCAGCGGGCCCGGCGCGGCCGGCCTCTCTCCCCTTCGTTCCGCGCCCGGCTGCCCTTCCAGAGCCGGCCGGGCGCCGGGCCCGCTCGCGCCTGCGTCGCGCGGCCGCGGGGTGCCCCTCAGCGGCTGGGGAGCGCGGCGCGGGGCCGGGGCCGGGGCCGGCGGCGCCGCAGTGTGCCGAGGCCGGCGCCGGGACAAAGGGCGGCGGCGCGATGCGGCCCGCCTCCTGGCAGCGGCGGCCGTCCAGCCGTCCGGCGTGCCCCGCACCCACAGTACACACACTTCCTCGCTCACGTCCTCGGCTCCCCGCGAGGCCGCCCTTCCCTGCCCCTCACGCGGGCGCGCGGCGGTCGGGCCGAGCGAGACGGAATGGGACGGCGCCAGCGCCCAGGTCAGCCTCGCTGCGCCGGGGCTGGGCCGGGGCCCCTTCCGCGTGCCGCAGTGCTGCGTGCCGCCGCCTCGCGTCCGAGTCCGAGACCCCGGCGCCGCGGCTTCCGCAGACTGAGGCGCAGAGCCGCGAGGAGCCATGACTGACTGAGGCGGCGGCGGCGGCGGCGGCGGCGGCGGCGGCCGCGCCTCCCGGCGGCTCGCGGGGGCGGCACGCCGGGCGCCCCCTGGCGGCGCGCCGGGGCGGAGCGGCCCTTCGCCGCCGCAGCCGCAGCCGGCGGAGGCGCTGCTGTCCCTCCTCCCCGTGTCCCCGGCGCTCGCCCGCTCGCTCGCTCCATTCTCCCTCCGCTTCAGATTAAAGGGGGGGAGGGAAAAGGAGCTCGGCCGCCATTTTCCCAGTGCCGCCGCCACCGCCGCCACCGCTCGCCGAGCCGGCGGGAGAAGCGAGCACCGTAGTGAAGCCGACTCGTCTCGCCGCGGCGGCGCGGGGGGCGGCCTGAGCGCGCCTCCTGGCCGGGAAGAAACGCCCGGGGTGGCGGCCGGGGCGCGGGCGCGGGCTGCAGACGGCGGCGCCTGTTGGTGCGGGGCGGGGGGGCAGCTGCACCCTCTGCCCCCGCCCGCCAGGCCGGGCTGCGGACTCCGCCGCGCGCAGGTCGTGCGGGAGCTGAAGGCCGGAGCAGGGCCCGACCGGGAGCCGCGGGGCCGCTCCCCGCCGCCGCCGCCGCCTTCCCCTCCCCCTCCGCTTCGCCCCCCCCGCCCGAAGTCAGGGCGGCTCCGGGCGCCGGGGGGAGAGCGGCGGGCCGCGCCGGGCCGGGCCGAGCCGCGCGCCCCCGCCAGCGGCCCTCGGCGCCCCGGCCGGGGCTGTTTGCAAACTGCGCCCATTTTGTGGGGCCGAATCCGCCCGGGCTACGCTCCTCCATCACGTGGTAGGTGCTGCTGCTGCTCCTCGCCGCCTCCTCCCGTTGCCCTTTCTCCTTCTCGCGCTCTCTGTGGCTCCCATTTCTCCCTCTCTTTGTTAGTTGTAACTAGAAAGGCAGGGCAGGGGTGGAAAAAATCCCCGGAACTTTAAATGGCCTCTCCGGGCTTCCCCGATGCGGGTCCGGGCGGGGAGGCGCCCCAAGGGCGGGGGTGTGCGGGGCCCTTCCCCGCCAGCTGCCGCCTCGTTCGCCAGGCTTGCCTTTGGCGTTCTATTTAAAAAAGGCGGCCCGAAGAACATGGCTTATTCCCCTAAAAACCAAAACAAACTCTGGGTCTCGCTTTGAACTTCTCGACTGCAAAAGGCCTTTTTTTGCTGGAACATCTTGCGCGTTTCACGGTTTGTATCAGAACTCTGATTGTTTCATTTATTTATTATTTTTGTTGCCTGTAAATTGAGGTCACTTACGTTTCAGATACAATCTTCCTCAGGCGGACTTAAAAAAAAAAAAAACCTAAAGAGGAGGAGGCGTTTACTGTATCTACCTTTCACTGAGTTGGATCTTACTGCCTTTTGGGGGGCCTACTTTCCAACTGACGGTCTTTTGATTTGCTTCAGGCAGTGTGACTGTTTCCTTTATGATAAACAACCGTGTTCCTGTATTTTACTTAAAAATCCTTTTGTTTTCCAATGTTGGAGTTCCACTGTGGAATTTTAGAGAAACACGTTACCTAGTGCTTATTGATTGCCTTAGGGGAAAGGGGTGACACGATGGCGCCACTTTAAATTGCTGTTTCCTCCACCTCTTTCGCTTTTTATCCTGGAGGTCACGGAGCATTTTCAGTGACCTATTAAGAAAACTGTACTTGAGGGTGTTAGCTGTACAACTGGTAGAGGCAGAGTGTGGCACCTCTGGGATCGGGAGACTGGAAGACCGCGGTCCCCAAAGTTCCGAGAATCTCTAGTCCTCCAGCCTCGCCTCCCTCCCCTCCATTCACAATCCTTGTGTTGCCGTCTTTGTCACGTGGCTAGCCATCATTGTGGTTTTTTGTTTGTTTTGGGGTGTATGTATTTTAAACTGTAAGCTCAGAGAAACCTTCCCTCTCCCCATTGGGGAGATCAAAATATTTTAGTTTTTTTAGTTGTGGCGCCGGAGAACATTTAAAAATAAACGATAAAATTACATAATCTTTGCCTTGCATAATCATGATATAGTTAATAAATCGTCACTGAACTTAGTCGTAAGCTACTTTGAAGTATGAAAAGTAGCACATTAGAATATGTTTTTCATTTATCGCAATGGTCTGTAGTTTGTGTTTTTCTTGTTTGGAGGTTAAACTATTCTTACAAAGACTTAAGTGGGTGTGTTTCCCCTCCCCCTCTTCTGTAGGCTGTACAGTACTAGGTTCCTTAAATACTATCCTACCAGTTCAGAAAATTTCAGTTGTCGACAGGCGTTTTCAGTTAAGTCTCTTTCCTTCTTTCTTACAAGGATGAATACTTCTGAGTAATTACTTTCTATCTAGGTATAATTTCTTAATATTTCTGTTGCATTTTTGATTCATTCTATAGCCTTTATTTAATCTTGTAGCTTTAGAAGAATACAGTATTACTGTTACCTTTTTCTTTATATCAGCTTTCCCCATGTAGGATAAATTCCTATTATAAAATACAAAATATCTTTCTGTTGTTTCTACATGTTATTAGACAGCCCTTAAATTAAAAAAAAACTTGCTAAAAATGCTTGAATATGAAATATATTGATTCTTGGGTGTGCATGGGTCTCTTTCTTACCATATATGTTTTCATTGGTTTGGCCCTTTGCTGTGCTAACAGTTACATCATGTCATGTGATGTGTGCAGTATGATGTGTAGTTCTAAAAATAAGGCAAGGTAAAAATCCTCACCCTTTGGGAATTTAATAATTGTTGTAAATCTAAGATAACTACCCTCACTCATGGAATTCTGGAGTTGATGTTCCACTAGGTTATCGAAAAAAATATACAATAACTTTGACCTTTAGCATTGTGTACAGTATTCCTTAGTAATCATAATTTCAGGTGGTTGACTTCGCTGGAAACTCCTTGGAGGGAAACATTACATGTTACAAAGATTGTTAGTATCACTTTTGGTGAGCATGGTTGTCTTTGGTAACTGCTTCATTTAAGTGCAGTGAAATAGGACTTTGTGGTTGGTGGCTATATCCAGTTAAAAGAATGATCATGGTTAGTTAAGTACTGTTAGAACTTGTGGTAGCATGGAGATTGTGGTCTTTGCTGTTGTGTGAATCTATTGGAGTATTGAGACTTATTCCTATTATCTTTACTGTGAAAGCTTTATGCAGAACATTAGTATTGTACTTTTGACCTTTATTTACCTAGTGATATGTTGAATTTTTGTCTATTCTTCCTTCTTGCCTACATGTTATTTCTGTGGTTAAATCTGCAGAACATTTTTTGATCATTAAATGAGTTACCGTTATGTTCAGGAAAATTCTGGGAGATAAGAGTGAGTGGCCAGCTGGGCTTGGCACATGCCTGTGCCCAGCAGTGGGGGAGGCCGAGGCAGGAGGGCCCTTGTGAGTTTGAGACCAGCCTGGCTACAAAGTGAGCTCAAGGCCAGCCTGAAATCCACAGCAAGACTGCTCAGAAAAAGGCCCAAAAGTGATGAGATAGCTCAGCGGCATAAGTGCCTGCTTATCAAGAGCAGGGTGGAGAGTTTGATCCCTCGTACCTAGAAAAAAAAAAAAAAGAAAGAAAGAAAGAAAGAAAGAGAGTGAACCTTAATTCACTAGCATCTGAATTTTTATTAAGGTGAGAACAAAAATAGTACTGTGTAGTCCATTTTTTTCTTCTCAACATGGCCAGTACTCTTTCAAATTTATAATTCTACATTGTTGCCATATAGTCTCTGTATCCTCTGAATTTTTTAAAATGTGTCCTCTTAAATGTTATTAAATTGACTTCAGATTTGAAATTTGAAGTAAAAGATTTTAGATTTGTTTGGTTTGATACTAGTTAATCCATGTAATCTGTAAACACAAGGTCACTGGTTGATGCTTCTTAGAGAAGAAATTTTAGTATTGATTGTAGTTAGATTCATCTTTGAAAAAAGCTTAGTTACACCATGTTAGGAAAGCAGTCTTTAAAATGTTCTAAAACTTATCAAACTGAAGCTATCCTGAAAGAGTAATCACAGAAGAAAATTTTATAGAGACAGGTTTTTGACCTCAAGCTGATTTTAACTTGTTATGTAGCCCAGGCTGGCCTTGAACTTTGCAGTCCTCCTGCCTCAGCCTCCAGAGTGCTGGGATTACAGGATTACAGGTGTGCTTTGTCACACCCAGTGTAACAGTTTTCCAGGCTGTTAAGGCAAAAACCAAGTCACTTTATTATATAATTTTAAGTTTTATTGACTTACATTTCCTCAAAGCATCTCTTCATTCCCTTCACTGTGTGTGTGCATTTCAGGTGGGCAGGGCAGGGGAAGGAATAGTGTAGGTTTTAGAGTAATGATAATTTACTCGTTGCCCTCAAAGATAAGCATTTTGGTCTTTTCCTGAGATCTATAGCCTTCTTTCTTTAAAAAAAAAAAAAAAAAATTTATGTTATGGCTGGCTCAGCCTTCCCTGGGGGTGGGTGTGGTGCCAGGGATTGAACCATGGTCCCTCCGGTTGCTTAAGCAGGCGCTTTAGACCACTGAGCTATCTTGCCATCCTGAGACCTATGGACTTCTAATCTGCAAGTAATACCCAAGTATGTCTTTACCTCCCATCTTTTTATTAGCCTGCAGACATTGGTGACCTGTAGTACAGTGGACTGTTGGTCTTTTCTAACTCATGCCGTTTTCAACCACATTGTGCATCTTCACAGTGTGGGGAGTGGGAAGCATGGATCGGAGTCCTGCTTGTATTATGAATCATTATATTCTGGCAGTAATGTTTTTGCAAACTTTAATGAGCCCAGAAGCAAGTGCTCAGTTTATTAGGAGAGAAACTGTAACTTAAAACATGCCTCTTCAGAAGCAATACTAGGACTCAAAAACTAGTCTTAAAATAGATTTTGAAAGAACAAAGTTATATTTTAGGAAAAAGATACGGCCCAAGGCTTTGCACTGACATGGTAGGCAGGCCAGGTGTTGGGACTGTTTTAGTTGAGAAATTGCATTATGCTCGTCTCATTGTGAGCTGGCAAAGTGTACTGGTACGAAACATCCTTCCTGAGACTTAGACTAATCTACCCAGACTTGGGAGAAATTTGTTTAAAATGGTGAAAAAGTGTAAGTGAAGGTGCTTTAGAATTCTGAATAATCATTCATTGGAGGTGTCCAGCCTATGGGCTTTGTTTCTGTGTTAGCCATGTGCTTTTCTTTTAGGTTACAGGATAAAATACATATAAATATGAGCACATAGGTGTCATTTACTAGAAACCTTGAGTTTCAAAAGGGCTATAATAGAATTTTTTTAGGAATTAAACCTTTCTTTGTTTTTGATAGGGTAAAGGTAAAGCTAAAATGTAGAATATGTGAAAAGCAGTTTTTCTACAGTAGGACACAATTCATACTTTGAAAAAATTCAGTAGTGTTGGAAGAAAAATTTAAAGATAGTGTTATCAAGGACATTTATTTATTTATGATTTAATAAACGAAAGAAAGCGGATTTCCTCATGTAGGTTGGAAAGGCCTCGAACACCATTGTTGAGTGTGCCCTCTATCTCACAGTGACCCTTCTGTCTCAGCCTCTTGAGTACTGGAACTACAGTCATGTGCTACTGCATCCCACAGGGTTTTAAACCCTTTATGCTAAGAATCCCTTCAGGATGGAGACCTTTTCTTTTTTTTTTTTTGTCTTTTTGAGACAGGGTCTCGCTGTACAGTTCAGGCTGGCCTTGAGCTCATTTTGGGAGCCCAGGCTGGTCTCAAACTCTCATCGATCCTCCTGCCTCAGCCTCCCGAGTGCTGGGATTACAGGCGTGCGCCACCACGCCCAGCTCTTTTCTTTTTTACTTTGTTTTATTTTTTTAATTAGACATCTGGCCAGATGATCCTTTTAACTTAATTTATTAATGTTATGGCCGGCTCAGCCTTGCCCTGGGGGTGGGGCTAGCACACCCCGTAGTGCCGGGGATTGAACCACAGTACCTGCAATTGCCTACACAGGTGCTTTAAACCACTGAGCCATCTCACCTGCTCCAGGATTGAGACCTTTTAAATTCTCATTTCCTCATAGGATAACACAGTGTGGCAAATAATTGTTTAATAAAAAAATAATTTCTGAAAACCTTGCCTTTCCAAGATTTTAAGTAAGCTCCACAGAATTTTAGTATTTGAATAGCACTCTACTGGGGAATTATTGAGGTCTATATTGTTGACTGTGAAGTTGCCTTTTTTCCCCATTCGTAATTTTTCAAAAAAAAATTGTTTTCTCCAAGCTCTTCAGAGTTAGGAAATGTAGAAAACATTTCAGTAGAATTTTATATTAATGTTATCAGAAACTCTAGTTATTACTTGAATGAGGAATCCAAAAAAAGATCTTGCTGTGTATTTTGTGTACAGCAGACTGTGCCCTTGTTTGGAAAATTTTTCTTGTATGGCATCAAACTTAATGGCATTCCCTACCTTTTAATCTCTTTAAAAAAGAAGCACCTAAAGGTCAGACCTGGTTAAATTCTCTTGGCTGGGAAGAGTTGGAGAATAAAGATGAATAACAATTTTGTTTAGGTGGTAAATCAAACATTGCTAAGAACTGATACACAGACTTTCTCCAACTACTTCCTGTTTGGCCTGTGTGACTGCTTATTAGCACCTCCACTGGAGAGTGTGACGGAAAAGAGTCTAAAAACTTAATTAATAAGTTTCTGGTGTTTGCTAGTATTGAAATACTAGTCTGGGGTTGGGATGGGTATAGTTCAGTGGTAGAATGGTTGGCTGGCCTGTGCAAAGTCCTGAATTTGATCTGCAAAACAAAACAGTTTGATAAATGGAACTGTCAAGAAGGTTTCAGTAAATTATTCATGTATTACCACGGAGATGCTTAAAGATCTTAATAACATTTAAAAAACTTACTTTCTGTGTGAATTGATCTTTTTAAGATTTATTTTTTAATATTACCATCTTAGAGTGAAAAAATTGTCCATGTGTATGTATCATGGAACTGTATTGGCTAAAGTTCTAGATGTACTTTCGGTAGGTAAAACTTAAGAGTAATTTAAGTTTTTTATGGATGCCATCTTCAAAATGTTATGTAGTCATGTTTAATAGTTTAGAAATGGATGACTGGAATAGTTCGCCAGTCTAGGTTTAAGTGTTTTAGCTATCTACTTGAGTAGAATTTGAGGTGGAGGTGTGTCCTAGATTGACACACCTTTTTGCTGAGATTGTTTTCACCTGGTGACCAGGACATTCCCATTAACGTTCTAATGGATCATCCTAATGGATCATCCTAATGGATCTCTGTCTGATTCATTTAGCATACAATGCCCACATTATTTAACTTGTATTGGTCTACTGTTGGCTAGGCATGGTGCTCCTACTTGTAGGCATGCAGGTAAAACATGGCAGAAGCCAGGGGAGAAGGAAAAGTTGTCCCACACTGGTGCTGCCTTTTCTGAAGACTGGACCATTTTTGAATCCACACTGGGACTTGACCTAAACAGGTGTCTTTCTGTGTCTTGTCAGTTGGTAGACACTGTGTGGTTCCATGTATTATTTTCACACTCCATGGATGTGTGGGCCAGTGTCTGCATGAAGTGTGCATACCTTCCTTTCCTTATCTCACAGAATCTTTCTTGAAAGTTTTCCTTGACACCTTAAAGCAAAACACAGTGCATAAAACTTGTTTGCACCTTGCTAATACCTTACATCTTTGGCATTAGTAAAACTATTGATTCCTAGTGTCTGCTGTGTTACTGTCTACTGTAGTCTGTGGTTTGGATCTGGCATTTGGTGACAATTTACATGAGATTTATTATATAGTATAAGATAGTGATCAGTCAAGATTCACTTATATAGGGACTGTTGAGGCAGAAATTGGTCCTGGGTTTGGTGTTGGGGACAGTGGATAGGGTTTAAATATGCAACAGCCTTGATGCTGTTTGCTTTTGGAAGCCTTCCCTGAATCCCCTTACTTCTCAGCCTGTGTTAGGATCCACTCTTGTAATCCCTACAGATTCCCTTCTTTTCTTGGCCCTTGCATTGTTGTGTAGGTATTTAGTGCAGTGGTTTGAATGTGGTAGGCTTGTGTGCATGGACACATGTATGTAGTGGATTTTGAAACCAAGTCCTTACCTGTATTAGGCAAGCATTCTACCACTGAGCTAGCTACATTCCTGGCCGTTTTAATTTTTACTTGAGCACAGGATATCATTAAGTTACCTTGTTTGGCTTGATCCTCTTGCCCTAGGTTTTTTTTTTTTTTTTTTGTGGTACCAGGGATTGAACTCAGGACTTTGAGCTTGCCAGGGAGACACTTATTTCACTGAGCTATATTCCTGGTCCCTTGCCTTCTTTTTTTTTTTTTTTTTTTTTTTTTGCCTTAAGTTTCTGACTGGCACATGCACCACCATATCCAGTTGAGGGATTTTAATAAATTTAATAAGTACTGGAGGCACTTGGTACTTGGTGTTCCTTTATTGACTTTCCTCTACAGAATAAAATTAACCTTAAACTGTCTTATTATTATTATTATTATTTTTTTTTTTTTTTCAGAACCGGGGATTGAACTCAGGACCTTGCACTTGCCAGTCAGGCACCTGTGCCCCTGAGCTATCTCCCCAGCCCTCTAAACTATCTTAATGTAATAGAAGTATTTGCTTTTGTGATCCTGCTTAGTAGCTGTCTGAAGTAAGCAAATTACTTAGCCTTTCAAGAGCATCAAGTTTCCTCATCCATTAAAAAGAGCACAGTGGTACTTACCTTACTGTCATTGTGAAATGAAGAGACTGTATGTAAAATACTTAGTACACCGGCTGCCATAATAAAAGGTTAATGTTTGTGAGCAACAGTCTTAACCTATCCTACATTTAGTTATATTTCCCTTACTAATTACAAAACACTTTCCGTTAAGCCCTGTTCTCATAGTATGGTGATAAGGACTTGAGGGAATGTGATGCCTGTACTTTTTTGTTTTTTAGTAAAGGTCTTCTCACCAGGGTAGTCTGTGACATTTCTGTGTAAAAGAAATACTTTCTAGTGTATCCCATAATATAGTTTCTAGTGTTGTAGCTCATCAGAAGTCACTACATGGGTGCATTCTTTTGCTGTACTTGTGCCACCTGATTTATCCAAGTTATTCAGTCTATTCCCAGGCCTTGACATTATTTTATTTATTTATTTATTTTTAAAATTTTATTCTTGTTTCAGAGCTTTTGTTTATTTGTTTTTTATGGCTGGCTCAGCCTGCCCTCAGGGCAGGGCTGGTGCAGCATGTGGTGGTGGGATCGGGATCGAACAAACACGGTCCCTGCAGCCGCCCAAGCTTTCCTAAGCAGGCACTTTAGACCACTGAGCCATCCTGCCGGGCCCTCTTGACATTATTTTGATTGTGTCATTTCCTTCTTTAGAATCTCCCTCCATCCCATGTGGGGTGTGTGCTAGATAAGCACTTTACCTGAGTCATCTCCCCAGCCAGTCTTCCCCACCTCCTTTTTTTCTTTTATTTTTTATTTATGTGGTGCAGGATCTTCCTGTGCAGCTTGGACTCATAGTGTTTCTCTTGTTTTAGCCTCCCCAATGCTAGGATTACAGGCCTATTCCAGTACACCCGGTTTCAGTGACAGGCACAGCACGCCTGGGGTACCAGGGCTGGCTTGTTATGACATGGCCCAGCATGTGGTAGTGGGGATCAGACCTGGGTCTTTGCACTTTTTAGGCAGGTGCTTAGACTTCCAAGCTGTCTCTAGTCCCATCCCTCCATATCTCTCTGTCTCTGTCTCTCTGTCTCTCTCATGGCCTGCTTAGCCTGAGGGTGGGGCTGGCATGGCTTGTGCAGTTGCCTAAGCTTACCTAAGTAGGCGCTTTACACCACTGAACTATCTTGCTGGCCCAAGCTATCTGCCTGCCTGCCTGCTTGCCTGCCTGTCTTTTTTTTTTTTTTTTTTTTTTTTTTGAGTCAGGGTCTTGCTATGCAGTTCAGGCTGACTTTCAACTCACTTTTGTAGCCCAGGTTGGTCTTAACTCACACTGATCCTCCTGCCTCAGCCTCCTCAGTATTGGGATTACAGGTGTGTGCCACTGCGCCTGGCTCCTTTTGTTTTATTAACAAAATCTGATTTACATTTGGAAGTTACTTCGGGAAACATTTTTGACTATTCTACTTCAGTTAGCTGAATTTTCCAAAGTACCAAGTTTGAGATGAGCTAAGTCTATAACAACAGGGTACTATTATGGGACATTACTTGTCTTGGAAGCAGAGTTAAAAAATGCACACTTAAGCCGGGCGTGGCACCTGTAATCCCAGCACTAGGGAGGCTGAGGCAGGAGGATCGGTGCGAGTTCGAGACCAGCCTGGGCTACAAAAGTGAGCTCAAGGCCAGCCTGAACTGCACAGTGAGACCCTGTCTCAAAAAGACCAAAAAAAAAAGCACACTTAGGGAACATTTACATGATTTGAATTGAGTAAGAGACTTTAAAGTGGATAGTATAAAAATTTGAAGAGTCAGAAATTTTTGTGAAGATGCTGTATGTTGAAGGATTAATGTTTGGGGCCAAAACAGAAGGCTTTTCTGTGTAGAAATAGTTGCATAGGCAAAGAACATAGTTGGTTGGGGATCCATGAGGACTTCTGGATTCACATTACCTGATAGCCTTGCTTTTTGGTGGGCAAGCAGGCAGAGCTGGGGGTTGAACCCTGTATCTTTCTCTGAACTGCTTCTGACATTTTTTTTTTTTTTTTTTTTGTCTTTTTGAGACAGGGTCTCACTATGCAGCTCAGGCTGGCCTTGAGCTCACTTTTGTAGCCCAGGCTGGTCTCGAACTCGCAGGGATCCTCCTGCCTCAGCCTCCCGAGTGCTGGGATTACAGGCGTGCGCCGCCACGCCCAGCTACTGTTTTTTTAATTTTGACACAGGATCTTATTTAGTTGTCCATCCAGGATTCTAGCTTTATTCCTCTTGTATCAGCTTTACACATGGGATTAAACACACACCAATCCAATATTTAAATACAAGATGACCAACTTTTTTCATTATTTTTATAAATATAAAGCATATATAAGTGCAGGGTCCCAAGTTTGATCCCTGGTACTAAAGAAATGACAAGCCTGTCAGTCAGTGTAAGAATTGGCTGTTGAAATACCTGCCCAGGTGCCCTGGGATAGTCAGTAGGTACACAGACGTGCTGCGTGAGGGATGCTTGAGGCAAATTGTTAAGTGCTTCAGGGTGCTGATTTTAAGTTTCATCTTGAATAATGGGGATTTGTGAAAAGGCACGAGAAACTTATGGAAGTGAGGTGATTTTTGTTTTTGATTTTGATACAGGATCTGTATAATTTAGTAGTGATCCTCTTGGCCTCCCCAGTGCTGGGATTGCAGGCGTGCACTACCTACATGCCTGGTGCTGCCTGGGCTCCTGGTGCCAGCACATGTGGTACTGGGGATCAAACTCAAGACCTTGTACTTGCCAGGCAGGCACTAGACTGCCAGGCTATCTCCCTAGCCCAGTGTGGTTTTTAAAAAAGGAGAAAGCATATATGGTATTGGGAACTGAGGTGTGCCAGTTGTGAAGATACTAGGAATTGTAAACTAATTGTGAACTAGAACCTTAAGGATGTGGTGCATGTATCAAACTTGAATGAGCTCGTGGGAAATAAATGGAATGGTTTCATCCTGAGTAAGGGAGGCGGACTTACAAAGGATGAGGGTTTTCTTACCAGTCTTTATCAGCCATTATTACTTTTTTTTTTTTTTTTTTAAACAATGGTACAGGGTCTTACTACACAGTTCAAACTTGTAGTAATCTTCCTGTTTTGAGCCGCCTCAGCAGTGGGATTACAGGGGCGTACCACCATACCTGGGCCCGGAACCCATTGGCTGGCTCGGCATGCCTGGAGGCTTCATATTTCTTAGTCTTTGAAGATTTTGGCTGGTCTGTTCTGAGGTGGCCTTCTTAGTTGAATTTCAGTAGCTTTGTGTTTTTTTGACATCTAGAACTGTTTTCACTTCATTTTACTCTGTGTCTACCCAACTGGGTCTCCAAAGCACAGTTCTGATAGTGACCCTCCCAAGTGGGAAACAGGCAGATTGGAGTAATGTTGACTTAAGGCTGCTGAGTGTTCAGGGTTAGTCTGTTAGGCTTCAGATGGCCTACCTTTTTCTGTTACTTCCTTTATTATTAAAACATTTTTTTAAAATGTGCTTTTAACCCTTCGTGTTTCCTGTTTCCCAGAATTGTGCTGCTTCTGTTATTTCTTTCAGTAGAAATACTAGGCCAGGTGTGTTTGCACATATCTATAATCCTGGCATTAGGGAAGCTGAGGTAGGAGGATCACTGAGTTGTAGGCCTGCCTGGGCTGTAAAACAAATGCAGTGCCATCCTGAACTGCATAGTGAAATCTGGTCTCTGAAAGACCAGAAATAAATCACAGAAACAAAAACTCATACTGTCTTTCTCTTGTCCTTGTCATTCATTCATTCATTCATTCATTGGGACCTGGGTTCAAACTCACGACCTTGCACTTGCCATGAAGGCACTTGTGCCACAGAGCTATCTCTCCAGCCCCTTGTCCTTGCCTTTTACATAATGAAATTTTAATCCAAATCTCAGCTTAAATCTTAACAACATGGACACTTACATCCCTCCACTAGTTTTTGAAGCTACTTGGGGCAAAGTTTTCTTCCCCATCTGATGTTTTGTCTTGCTTCTGGTGTGGCGCAGCTGTGGTACTTGACTTATTGGCTATGTCTACACAGTGGTGATCCTGCCTCTTGGGTCAGTGCAGTGTAGCATCTTTGCAAGGTGGATGCTTATGGGTCATTCCTGTACACCTGGAGAATTGGAATTACAAGGGATAGAGATAGATGTTTTTATTTGTAGCAATAGGGCTCTGGCCTGGAGCCAGACTTGTTTTTATGTCTATAAGAGTGTATGTATGTGAGAGGATACAATCTTTGTAGCCAGTGGTTCTTTTTTTTTTTTTTTTTTAATGGTTACTGGGGATTGAACTTGGAACTTGGGACCTTGCGCTTGGCAGGCAGATGCTTATGCCACTTAGCTGTATCCCCGGCAAAGCCAGTGGTTCTTTGTCAGGAAATAGAACTTTGCTTTGTCAGTGGGAAGCATTTCATGCATCTTTTTTTACTGGTTTTAATTTGCCAAGAAACTGCTGGCCTTTGGTGAGTAGACACCAGAGATGGTGCCCAAGCATAATCTAGGCACAGTGTTGTCCCCAGGCCAGAAACTTGGCCCAAAACACAGCAATGCCTTCCTTGAGAAATTGCCCTAGGGATGTATTTTTGCTTCCGCTTGTATTAAGTAGAAGTTTGTCCTTTGATTTATGTCGCAGTTTAAAACACTAGAATCAGCACAAGAAAGCACCCTAGAGGTCACATTATTGAACTTTATCCCAACTTACTCCTCAGCACAGTTTGCCTGATACTGATAGATATAGATGCAAGGGAGGACAATGCTAATTAAGTAACTTTGGTATGGGAAAACCTTTGTGCATTCATTAGGAGAAAGTTCACTGTGAAACTTGTCTGAGAACTTTGTTTCCTCAGATGTTTTGCATTTTACAACTTTCCCAAAAATTTTAGCTTCCTTGAAAGTGTGAGAGAAACTTGTAATCACTGAAGAACCTTGATTTGATGACTATTCATTTCTACATTTACTGCAGAATCTTAATTTGTGTTAGTGGCAACAAGTGCAGTGTCATTGTGTTTATTTGTCATGTTACATACGAGGTGAACTCAAAAATTAGGTTTTTTTAAAATTCTGAGTACACAATTATGACTATTATCTTTTCCTATCAGTGAATTGGAAATTTTAACTCTAGTCCTAAATCACCTTCTTAGCTAGTTATGAAGATTAATTAATTGTAGCTTTTAATGCTCTATTTTCTTTGGAGAAAGATGATTGGTCATAAGCTGATATTTGCAAATGTTTTATGTTTGACAGGCTTTCTCTGTAATTGTTGAATAGAGCCTTTTTTAGAGGTGTGTGAGGTCGAATGGGATTGAAAGTGTTGTTTGACCAACATTTTGCTCAGTAAGTTAACTTTTTCTTACTTTGACACTAGAGATTGAGTTGGTGGCCTTTGTATCCCCTGAGACATATTCCAACCACTTTTTTTTTTTAATAGATCCATGGTCTAGCTGAGCTGTTGAGACTGCTCTGGGACTTGCAGATTTGCGTCCTCATGTCTCAGCCTTACCAGTGAGATTAGTATGTGAAATTTCGGAAAATTAAGTGTGGTGTTTGCTTTACCTAGGTTTTTTGGTGTTGTGTATTTAGGACAGGGTGTACAGGGTCTCACTAGGTAGGTCTGATTTGTGATCCTCCTATTTACAGCCTCCCAAGTGCCCGGGATTATAGGCCCACTGCCATGCCCAGCATGCCCCACATGGGGCATGGGGTGTTGTGGCATGGCAGACCCTGGGATTGGAACCTGCTTCTCACCCCTTCATCTGCCTAAGCAGGTACTTTAATCTGCTGAGTTACCTGGTTGGCCCTTTTACATTGTTTTTTTGTAATGACTGGCTCAGCCTGTCCTGGGGGTGGGGCTGGCACAGTGTATGGTGCCAGGGATCCAACTGCGTTCCCCTAAGCAAGCACTTTAGACCACTGAGCCATATCAGTGGCCCTTACTTGGGATTTTGACACTAAGAATTTCCATTATTTTCATTTTGATTTCTTCCTTTGTGCCACACAATGTTTCTGGTGGAGATATTACCTAAACCAAATGACTTTTCTAATAATAAAAATAAGGTCCTAGTATAAACATACTATAACACTTTTCCATTTAACAATGAAGCATTTTGTGTCAGTGAATATAGCTCTTTCTTTTTTTTTGTGGGACCGGGGTTGAAACTCATGACCTTGCACTTGCCAGGCAGGCACTTGTGCCATGGAGCTATCTCCCCAGTCCCTCGAATATAGCTCTTTAATGCTACTTTGCTTTCTTTTTTTTGAATTTAGGCGGAAAAGCCAGCCATATAGCTCAGCAGATTAAAACACCTGCTTAGGTAGACAGGTGGGGCATTCGATCCCGGGGTCCCCACCCCTCACCCCCAACATGCTGAGAGGCTAATTGAGACAGGGTGTGGTGGTGCACTCCTGTAAATCCAGTGCTTGGGAGGCTGAAAACAGGAGGATCACTGAGAGTTTGATATGTGTAGTGAGACCTTGTAGATCCTGTACTAAATACATTTAAAAAATTTTTAGTCAGAGTCTTCCTTTGTAATATATATATATATATTACATATTCCTTTGAGATATATATATATATATATATGTAGTTTTGTTTTTTTTTTTTTTTTTTTTTTTTTTTGCAGGACCAGGGTTCAAACTCACGACCTTGCACTTGCCAGGCAGGCACTTATGCCATGATGCTATCTCCCTGGCCCCTTCCTTTGTAATTTGGATTGGCTTAAACTACAGTTTAGGCTAGAATGGCCTCGTACTTGGCTAGTGCCTCAGCCTCCCATGCTGGCAGTATAAATGTGCATTACCACAACAAGTTTTGCAATGCTCTTTCCTGTTGGATAATGCCCTATTGCATGAGTGGTTCAAAATTTAAATTATTGGACATCAGTTTTCTTTTCATGAGCAATTGCATGAACTAGTAGCAAATCTAGACATAATGCGGGTGTTACGGATTGAACTTTGGGTCTTTACATTGAGCTGCATCCCCAGTCTTTATAAAAGAATTTTTATTCTGTGAAAGTGTTTTGCTAAATTACCCAGGCTGGGCTCAAATTTGCCCTTCTGCTCCGCTCTCCCAGAGTACTAGGATTATAGGCCTGTACTCCTTGCTCCTGGCTGAGAAAGAAATTTGGTTTTAGGGCAGTTGCAACTAATAGTGCCGTGTCTGTGTTCTGGTATGTGCTGTCCTTTTTCTCTGTATGAGTCTTTAAGTACAATGATGTTTGAGGTACTCATTTGCTTTATATTTTCCTATGCATTAAAAAGCCTTATGGAAATTTATTCCTTCTATATTAGTTCTTTCCTTTCAGATTATAAATGAGTAATTTTGGTAATAGGCTAAGTAAATGAGAATACTCTGTGTAATCATCACAGCAGCCCTAAAGAAAAGCCCTGTTATTTATAGATGAGCAAGCTGAGGGGCTGGAGTAGGTGAGTAATTTGTAGGAGGTAAATGAGGCCAGGGTGCGAACCTAAACGTCAGTGGAGCTTACAATATTGAATCTTGGTGTAACACTTTAGGTCCAGGAAAGGGGCAGGGGATATGGATCTACCTACCTGTTTATCTTTTTTTTTTTTTTTCTTTTAGGCAGGGTCTGTAGCCCAGGCTACCCTCAAACTCATGGCAATTCTCATGCCTCAGCCTCCCAAGTGTTGTTGGCATTACAGGTGTGTGCTACCATACTCAGCTTTACTTTTCTTTTGTCGTTTTGTTTTTGTTGTTGTTGTCTGGGAATTTCTTCTGAGGAAGTGGTCACCTCTGTTCCTTTCACTAAGTGATTTCTCATGGTGCATGCTCTGGGGATATTAAGACCAAGAAGAAAATTATAAATAAACTGTTGGCTTTGAGATGATTGTTGTCAAATTTTATAGACAACTTGAGAAAGCTGCAGTTACAGGATTATTGTTAGAAGAGATTTGAGCTGGCTTATTTTTGATTAAACTGAGAACTTTTTTTCTGGAACCAGGGAGTGAACTCAGGCCCTTGCTCTTGCCAGGCAAGCACTTACTCTACTGAGCTATCTTGCCAGCCCCTTAAACTGAGAACTTTAGAGAATTTTATTTCTTTATTTTTAAAAATTTTATTTATTTATTTATTTTCTTGTTTCAGAACTTTTGTTTGTTTATTTATTTTTATGGCCGGCTCAGCCTGCCCTGAGGGCAGGGCTGGCGCAGCATGTGGTGCTGCGGATTGAGCCACAGTCCCTGCAGCCACCTAAGCTTTCCTGAGCAGGTGCTTTAGACCGCTGAGCCATCCTGCTGGGCCCCCTTTAAAGAATTTTATTACCTGAGAGTGGTGCCACATACCTTTAATCCCATCACATGGCAGGCTGAGTTAGAAGAACTATTGTGACCTTAAGGCCAGCCTTAACTTAACTGCACATCACGACCCTGTCTCAAAAAAGAAACAAAAAAAGATTTCATGATAGAATAATTTTGGAAGTTTACTACTTAGGTCCTTCCTATGGTTTGCTCTGAATTTTTTATGTTTTGTCGTTGGTACAAGGTTTACAAGGTCTCACTACATAGATCAGACTGGTAGTGATCCTCCTGTTTTCAGCCTCCCAAGTGCTGGGATTACAGGCACATGCTACCACACCCAGTCTTGATTATCATCTCAGTGGCTCCAGGATTGGGTTGGTATGGCAGGCCAGGGATTGAACCCCCTGCATCTGTCTAAGCAGGCTTATGGTGTGCTCTTAATTAGGAACCTTTTTATTTGTGCTAGGTGAATCTGGGTTTTCCTGTGTAAACTTTCCATGCCTGAATCCCCAGAAGGAGGCTTAGGGTAGTGCTTTGTGCTTCTTTTCAGTATAGTAACTTTTCTACTAGTTAGAATAATTGTGTGTTGCTGATACTTGTTACTCCCTTCTCATAATATCAACCATGTATTGATATTCCAAATAAGAGTTGAATGGATGGATCTGATAGTAACTTTGCTTTATGGGAAAATCCTTTCATATTATGAAACTGAAAATATTTTGAACAAGTAATTTATTAGTTTAGCTGTCAACTGGTTTCATAACAACAGTTACTCTATTTAGGAATTAATGCTAAGTATAAGAGCATTTTAAAAAATCATTCATTCATTTGGTGCAGGGTTTCACTATGCAGCTCAAACTTGTAGTGATCCTCTTGTCTCAGCCTCCCTAGTGCTGGGATTACAGGTGTGCACCACCACACCTGGTCTTGGTGGCTAGCATGGTTCTGGGGCCAGCTTGACCAGCCAGGCACATGCTTTTACCACTGAGCTGTCTCCTCAGCCCAATATTAAATTTAAAAATCAGAAGTGAGAGTGAACATGGACCAAATGGTGTCCTACAGAATGCCATTAGGGCAGTAGGTTTTAATAGTATATATATATGGTGCATCTATGGATGTTTTCTCAGTCTTTGTTGCCATAAAGGAGTTAGTGTAATGCTGTAGGGCAGTGATTCTCAACCTGTGTATCGTGACCCCGGTGGGGGGGGGGGGGTCAAACGACCAAAACACAGGGGTCACCTAAAGCCATCGGAAAATGTTACTTATTTGGAATTACAGTTTTGAAGTAGCCACCAAAATTATTTTTTGGTTTGGGGTCATCGCAACATGAGGAACTGTATTGCAGGGTCATGGCATTAGAAAGGTTGAGAGCCACTGCTGTAGTGCCTGCCTGCCATCCTGTGTTAGTGTTGCTCCAAAAATAATTTTAAGAAGTTGGTCTACATTAGAGATTACTCTTCCTGACAAGGGGAGAAAAGGCTTGCATAGTTTAGTGAATTTACAAACACAGGACTTCTTACACCTGAAAACTGATGAGAACCACAGAGAACTTTTGTGGGTTATTAGCTGTGCACATTTGCTTTATTAGAAACCTTGAGAACTTGTTAAGATAACTATTTACTACTTAATTTTAAAATAAGAGGCCTACTCTGAAAAAAACCTTTCAGCCATAGCCAAAACAAAAATTTAATGAAAGGCACTTTATTTAGTTTTGCAAATCTTTAGTAATTTTACCTAATAGAAAACAACTGGGTCCTCCTGTTTGCTGTGTTTATCCTGTTGTGCTATCATTTAGGTAACAGACATATCGAGAAAATCTGGCCTTGGGCTGAGAGTGCAGCTCAGCTGCAGGCTGTGTAACTAATGCGTGAAGTCCTGCCTTTGATCACCACTGTCACAAAACAAGAGAAAAAAGGAAAATCTACCTCAACAGATAATAGTTGGAAAGGAGGGAGTTGTTTAATAATAGCATCTTCAGATATCTGGATTTAGTAAGTCTTTCTAGATATCCTTTGTGTCTCAGTTACTTTTCCAGGGGCCAGAACAGAAATGTGTACAACCTCAACCAAGAAGAGGAGAGATTTTATTTTGTCTCATGTTTTCGGCCTTCATTCCTCTGACTCCAGGGCAGGAATGCGTGACAAGAGGGGTATGGAAGCTGAAGAGCAGCTGCTTACCTCGGCAGCCAGGGAGCACAGAAAGAAGAGACTGGCTGGAGAGGGAACTAAACTCTTCTGGACCGCTTTCCCTATGGCCAGTCTTCTCTGACCAGACCTTGCCCCCGCACAGCAGCAGCTTTACTTCCCTCATGCTATACCATCATGTCCCAAACATGAGAAGCTTTCGGGGCTGTTGTAGAGTACAACCGCAACATTTTTACCTTGTACCCAAACTCTACATGTTGTTACTCCATGAACATTAGTTAAAAGTGGAATTTAAAATTGTATCAACCTTGTACTATTACATTAAGATCTCGATTACAATTGGTCTGTCTTGTATGTAGTTTTATTCATGCTTTCTGTCTAGCATGCATTGGTTAGTCATTTACTACACTGTACAAACTTTTCAAATGTTGACACATTGTATCAGAAATTCACATTTACTGGTATCACTGTTAATCTGTTTAATGAGAAATAAATATTAGAAAAATATTCAAGCTCATGGCAGAGGTTTTCATAATATGGCATTAATTTTTGCTTGAAAACTTAGATTTGTCATTAGTAATATGCTAGTGGTTTTCCTTAAAGGGGCAGGTTCACCTTATTCATTTTTGAGAAAAATGCCTTCCCACTGTAAATTGGAATAATCATAGTATGTTGGTCAGTGAAATTAAATGCTACTTCAGGAAGAAAGGTTCAAAAATCACCTGGCAATTCAGTGTTGCAAGTGCTTTTCCTCACATTTCATAAAGCAGCAGAATACTTTATGCATAATTTTTCTTTCTTTGAATACCCAGAATATTAAAACAAATATTCAAGAGGTCAAGAGGTAATAACATTAATTTTTACTGACTTACCTAAGAATATTCTAGCTGGCATGGTGAAACATGCCTGTAATCTCAGCACTCTGGGACACTGAGACAGAGCCCAGCCTGGGTGATTGAGTGACTTAATGACAAAACAAGTGGTGGGGATGGAGGCTCTTGGATTTAATCCCTAGTACTGGAAGGGGAAAGAAAACATTTTTAAGTGACTGACTTGTACAGTTTGGTGATAGTATCTTGATTTGTTCTAAGGTAGCAGGTTTTTTTTTTTTTTTTTTTTTGTCTTTTTTGAGACAGGGTCTTGCTATGCAGTTTAGGCTGGCCTTGCGCTCACTTTCCCAGGCTGGTCTTGAACTCTTCTCAAGTGCTGGGATTACCGGGGTACGCCCACCACACCCAGCTCTTAAGGTAGCAGCTTTGATCTTTATTTTTATACCCTTACTGTGCATGTCAATAGTGAAAAAAAAAATAATGTTTTAGTATATCTGTGAAAACATGGGCTTCAAAGCAGTCTTTGAGGTCCCTAGAAGTCCAGAATCCATGCTTTAAGAATGCCTGACTTGATGTCACACATTTGGGAGGCTGAGGTAAAAAGATTTCCACAAGTTCCAAGGTCAGCCTGAGCCACACTATGAGTCCATGAGTTCATGGCCAGCAACTTTTTCTAAGAGTTAGTAGGGTCTCACTGTAGTAGTAGTTGTTGCTAAGGGAGTAGAGACAAAAGGCAAAATCCTGTATAACACTAACTCCATGTGTTGAGGGCACAGACAGGAGGAAGAGGGTCACATAAAGTGTCAAGGTCAGCAAAGAAGAATTTCAAGAAAGCATTAGTCATTGCTTGAGTTAAATCAGAATGAAGACTTAACTGTTGGATTTAATAATGGAATTTACTAGTAACTTTGGCCAGAGCAGTATGTGTTGAAA
This sequence comes from Myocastor coypus, assembly GCA_004027025.1. Taxonomy (NCBI): domain Eukaryota; kingdom Metazoa; phylum Chordata; class Mammalia; order Rodentia; family Myocastoridae; genus Myocastor; species Myocastor coypus. The sequence continues at coordinate 59,359 of PVJA010005620.1, forward strand.
GAGTGAAGACTCAGGGGCAGCTTTTTCTACTGTTCTTTCACAGGGCTTGGGGGTAAAGGGAAAGAAATACGATGAGCAGTTAATCTGGGGACAGAGAAAGCTAGAGTGAATTCTTAGGCTGAAAAGAAAGGGCCACTAGAAAAGACATTGAGTATTCTTATCTGAAAGGAAAAAAAATGATGAAGCAAATTGGTATTGCAGATTTTGTGCATTTTAGCCGCGTAGCCCAGTTTGTATTAATAGAGAAGTAAAAAATAACTGGATTCCTGGCTAGTGAAATGTATAGAGTTGTGACATTCTATGTAATATTTTATGTGAGCACGAGAAGTTCCTTACTAATAATTTTTGTTATTGGATGTTTTTGGTATATTTACTTTTAATGTTTAGGATGGAGCTGTAATTCATGTCTCATAGCTGAGCAGCTTGAACCACTAGTGGTACGTGTATGGCTGTCCCATGCATGACTGTGCCCCTTCTGCCACCAGTTGTATAAGCTGCCCAATGGGACAGGTGTGCATGTACCACCAGTGATTCCAGCCAGTGGTAGAGTGTCAGTCTACTAATTTCAAGGAGTTTAAAAAAGTTCTTTCCAAGGCAGACAATTTACCTTAATCTGTGATTATCTCAAAGTGGGACTTCTGTTTTGGCACCTCTGAGTCTGCGGTTAACAAGTGACAAAAAAGAGCAGAGTTCTTTCCTTATGCAGGGATTGTGTTTCCCTTATCCTTTCAGACAAAAGACAGTCATTTCTAGAATGACTTGAGCTTCTTTGCTGGAGTTGTGGTTTGGACAATAGCTTCAAGTAGTGCTTATATTAAAACGTGTTATTTTGAATGTGGTTGAATTTCTGACATTTTTTCTTTCTCTTCTAGCCTGATCTCAGCGGAGGCAGTAAGGGGCCGTGGAGCTGGCCTTGGCACCGGGAGAGGCTGGACTTCCTGTCTCTCTGTGCTGAATGGCTGCGATGGCGCCCGCTCTCACTGACGCAGCAGCTGAAGCACACCACATCCGGTTCAAACTGGCTCCCCCATCTTCCACCTTGTCCCCTGGCAGTGCCGAAAATAACGGCAACGCCAATATCCTTATTGCTGCCAACGGAACCAAAAGAAAAGCCATTGCTGCAGAGGATCCCACTTTAGACTTCCGAAATAATCCTAAGGAAGACTTAGGAAAGCTGCAACCACTGGTGGCATCTTATCTCTGCTCTGATGTAACATCTGTTCCTCCAAAGGAGTCTTTGAAGTTGCAAGGAGTCTTCAGCAAGCAGGCAGTCCTTAAATCTCATCCCCTCTTGTCTCAGTCCTATGAACTCCGAGCTGAGCTGTTGGGAAGACAGCCAGTTTTGGAGTTTTCTTTAGAAAATCTTAGAACCATGAATACAAGTGGCCAGACAGCTCTACCACAAGCGCCTGTAAATGGATTGGCTAAGAAACTGACTAAAAGTTCACATTCTGATCATGACAGTTCCAGTCCTCTCCATGGGGGGAAGCAAGCTCTCACTTCATGTGCTCTTCAGGGGAGTGGCATGGGGGGGTCTGACTCTGGGTACTTGAAGGGGGGTATGACCAATTGCACTCTTCCACATAGAAGCCCTGATGTAGAACATACAACTCCATATAGCAATAATAGCACTGTAAACAAATCTTCTGTCAATTCCACGGAACAGCCGGCACTTCAAGGAAGCAGTAGGCTATCACCTGGTACAGACTGCAGCCCTAACTCGGGGAATGTCAAGTTAGAGGGTAAAAAGTCCCCTATGTCTTCCACTCTTGCCAGTGCTTTAGATTCTGACACCAGGATAACAGCTTTACTAAGGCGGCAAGCTGATATTGAGAGCCGTGCTCGCAGGTTACAGAAACGCTTACAGGTTGTGCAAGCCAAGCAGGTGGAGAGGCATTTACAGCATCAGCTGGGTGGGTTTTTGGAGAAGACTTTGAGCAAGTTGCCAAACTTGGAATCCTTGAAATCCCGGAGCCAGTTGATGCTGACCCGAAAGGCTGAAGCTGCCTTAAGAAAAGCTGCCAGTGAGACTACTACTTCAGAAGGACTTAGCAACTTCCTGAAAAGCGATTCAATTTCAGAAGAATTGGAGAGATTTACAGCTAGTGGCATAGCCAATTTGAGGTGCAGTGAAAAGGCATTTGATTCAGACATCACTGACAGTAGCTCTGGAGGGGAGTCTGACATTGAGGAGGAAGAACTCACCAGAGCTGACTCTGAGCAGTGCCACGTACCCCTGTGAGTAGAACCCATGCACTCATGTCATGTTTGAGTAGTACCTGAATCCCCGCTTGGGAGAGAGCAGTATTTGTATGTTGGTGTCTGGATTCCACTTAGCCTTTTTCCTAGCTTTATGTTAGTGGGTGCCTGTAGTTTATAGTGACAAAGGAAAGGTGTTTCTCTCCTAAGGAGTTGTGTTGCTATAGGGTAAAAGGTGCTAATTTCCTTTTGAAGTTTTACTGAAAAAGAAGACAGTGTTTGTTAAATTGTATCTCTTTGAGAATGAATATGTTCTCTTGAAACTATATATGGACATTTTAGTTTTTGTGGGTTTCCTGTTTTTAACTAGCAGTAAGCTTTTTTGAACTTGTAAGTAATTAACTTGTTAACTTGGCTGGAATTAAAGTTGCTTTTATTTTTTTATTTTTATTTTTTGTCTTTTTGAGACAGGGTCTCACTGTGCAGTTCAGGCTGGCCTTGAGCTCACTTTTTTGGCCCAGGCTGGTCTCGAACTCGCACCGATCCTCCTGCCTCAGCCTCCCGAGTGCTGGGATTACAGGCGTGTGCCACCACGCCCGGCTTAAAGTTGCTTTTAATTAAAGCTTTAGGAGAGAATATAGTCAGTCTTCACCTTCAGTAGTTGGGAGACACTTTTAGAGCTGGAGAAGTATACTTCTTTGCTGTTCATCCCACAACCACAAACACAGAAGATATCTGTAACCTCAAAAAGTTATAGGGATTTCCCAGTAGCAAGCAAGTAGTCATTTCCGGTGGACACCACCTGGATGTTCTTAATTCAGTCAGTTCTTACATTACTTGGAGGTAGTGCCATTCCACAGTGGGGTTTTTTTTGTCTTTTTGAGACAGGGTCTCGCTATGCAGTTGAGGCTGGCCTTGAGCTCACTTTTGTAGCCCAGGCTGGTCTCAAACTCATACAGATTCTCCTGTCTCAGCCACCCAAGTGCTGGGATTACAGGCGTGAGCCACCGTGCCTGGCTCATTCCACAGTTTTTGGTTTAGTACCCAAGATTACTGACATCCCAGCCCCTCCCCCATACTGTAGATGCCATTTGTAAACCCCAGGTTGTTTTTACTTGTGCCTCTGAATGACTTAAGTCAGGATTCCTACAATCCCCTTTTTGGATTTGATTAATTTCCTTGAGTAGTTGTAGTACTCAGGGAAACACTACTTTATATTTGCCAATGTCTTATACATACTCTGAAGAAGAGAGGGAAAGATATGCACTCTTGGGCTCCCCACCCACTAGGAACCTCTCTGGATGTTCTCCGAACCCCCAGGTTTTATGAAAGCTTGATTCCATTGCCATGTTGGTTTGCACCTTTGCCATTGATGAACAGTTTAACCTTTAGTTTCTCTTCCTTAAGAGATTGAGAGGTAAGGCTGAAAGTACCAACCCACTTTTGTTTCCAGTGACATCCCTGTTTGGAGTTACCTCAAGAGTTGCTAGTTGTCAGTTCAGTTTATTAACATTTAAAAGATACTCTCACTTTGGAGATTTTAAGGTTTTTCATTGCTGTAGTTACTAGGAAATGAATTAGTTTACATCATAGCGTAAATTTTAAGGGTTAATGAAGGTATTTCAGAGTGCTGTACATGTTGCCTATTAATACAGTCCATTTTCACAGCTTGATTTGAAAAGATGATGTTGATCTTTTTGCTTGAGAAAATTTTACATCCACTTTGTGTGGGTGATATGCCAGGTTGGTGGGATGGAGCCAGAGGTGTTTTACTCTGTTCTCTTTCAAACCTGCACTGATAAACTTAACCTAGATTTACTACTTACTGATAGAAGAGGGGACATGAGAAATTGGGAAAGATGGGCACAGTAGATGACTGGTGGATCCTTGTCATTTCCTCTTTTAGTAGAAATGTTTTTTAAAGTTTGCATTACTAAAGAAGGCTGGGGCCCGGCGGGATGGATCAGTGGTCTAAAGCACCTGCTTGGGAAAGCTTGGGCCGCTTCAGGGACTGCGGTTCAATCCTCGGAACCACATGCTGTGCCAGCCCTGCCCTTGGGGCAGGCTGAGCAGGCCATGGAAATGAGTGAATAAACAAATAAAGGTTCTGAAACAAGAAAAAAAAAAAAAAAAGAAATAAAATAAAAAATTCTTTAAAAAAAAAATAAAGAGGGCTGAAATTGGTGGATATGTTGGAAAAAGTTCTTCCTTGCTGGTAGTAAAGAGAGACTGATTCTTATTGGAGAATTACATAGCTTAAACAGTTTTGTTTTTAAGCAGCAAATTATCTGATTTCTCAGGCTTGTTTGTTTATATTATCCACATGGATAACTTCGTGTATTAGAATTGAAATTGTTACTTGTATTTTGAGAGGGAAAGTCTGGATATATTTTGTTTAATTTCTGCTTTATCGAGTTCTTCCTGTTACCATTTGTCACTGCTCAGAAGCTTACACCTTGTATGACAGTTATCTTTCTTTAAGTGATTAGTAATCTAAGTCAACTTGTCAGTATTTGTGACAAAATCCCCCCTGACTTCGCTGCATAATTCACTGCTTTGCAAATAATTCAGTGAAAATTAAACATTTTGTATTCGAAATGTAACAGACAGTTGAAGTGATGTAAGTGCACTAATTTTGTGTATTCAACAAGAAGTTATCTAGACTATAGCTTATTGTGTTCAGGATTACTCTGATGAAGTTAAAAGTACTCAAGGACAATTATTTATAGGGTAAATCTAGTGGCTCGAAAAGCACTTACTGCCTAATTTTGAGCATTACTGTCACTTAATACTCTGTTGATGGAAAGGGTATGAGGGGTAAGGAACCATTTTGGGAAGATTTTTTTCTTTGTTTTTATTTTTATGTATTTAGTACATGGTTTCTAGGGTCTCACTATGCAGGTTGGACTGCTAGTGATTCTCCTGTGTTCAGCCTCCCAAGCCCTGGCATTGCAGGTACATGCCACCACACCCAGTCTCAGTTGCCCCCATCCCCAGGGGCAGCATGGCATGCCTGGGATCCAAGCTGCTCTGAGTAAGCAGGCACTTTAGTCTGCTGAGCTATATCTGGCTGGTTCTTGGGAAATTTGTGTGTGTGGTGTGTGTGTGTGTGTGTGTGTAACCAGGGATGGAACCAGGCAGGCACTTGTTATCCCTGAGCTATCTACCCTGTCCCTTGGGAAGGTTTTTGATGTCTGTGGACCTTTTAAGTTAACTAAATCTTTTTTCTTTCTTTTTTTAAAGAATTTTTTATTTTATTTATTTATTTTTTTCTTGTTTCAGAACCTTTATTTGTTTATTCACTCATTTTTATGGCCAGCTCAGCCCGTCCCAAGGGCAGGGCTGGCACAGCATGTGGTGCTGGGGATTGAACCGCGGTCCCTGAAGCCACCCAAGCTTTTCCAAGCAGGCGCTTTAGACCACTGAGCCATCCCGCTGGGCCCCCAAGTTAACTAAATCTTTAAAAACTTGAATTACCATGCATTAGCTCATAAAAAGTTAAAAATAAAATACCATCCAGTAGGTGATCATTTTGCACATAATTGTATTGATGTTAACACCAATAAAGCATACTTTAAAGTTCTTATTGAGCATGGTCACCACATTGACTTTTAAGATTGATGTTTATTTAGCCAGGTATTTATTGACCAGTTCAACGTTGGCTAGGCAATAAGAGCAGAGACAGTGCTTTAAAGGCAAGCTTTTAAAAAATATGCTTATGAACCTTTTTTTTTTTTTGGTCTTTTTGAAGCAGGGTCTCACTATGCAATTCAGGCTGGCCTTGAGCCCATTTTTGTAGCACAGGATGGTCTCAAACTTGCACTGATCTTCCTGCCTCAGCCTCCCAAATGTTGAGGTTACAGGTGTGTGTCACCACGCCTGATGAATGAAACGTTTTTTTTTTTTCCCCTTAAAAAAATATTAACAGTTTATCCCAAATCTCATAGTCACATTAAAATTATTCAATACTAAAATGAGAACTCATCAACAAGAACTTGATCCAGTATCTTGTGTTTTTTATTCTTTTGCCAGAGATATTGTGGGCTATATTTACTCTGGGTAGCCATGACAGAAATATTTTTTAGAGGAGTTTTTTTTTTAAATGAATTGTTTTTAAATGTTGTTGCTTAAAAATGGAGGGCTCTGTGGACATTAAAGGTCTTCACTAAGAATTCAGTTTTGTTTTTTTTTTCCTACTTCCTATAATTTTTTCTACTTTCAAAAATGTTTTGTTGTCAGTCCTTGGCATGTGCTAGCAGTGTAACAGAACAATTGATTCAAAGGGCCATTTCTTTGCCTCTCTCCTGTTATTCTATTATTTCTTATTGAGAAATTTGAGAGATGTATTAACGGAATAGAACGGGAGGGAGGCAGGACTTAAGGCCTCTGAGACTGAATTAATCCAAAGCCTGGGATACTCCAGAACTTTGGAATGATTTTGATGGTTGATTTGAGCAAGGTAGGGAAAAAACATTTTTGACCAACCTTATACCTGTCAACCGATTTGAAGCATGTTGATAGGGAAAATAAGCATAGTTTGCATTTGTTGAATTTTGAGAGTAGGCAGTATTTTAAGAGCTTTTCATAATTTATACAGTCCTTGAAACTATGAAGGTAGACATTTTTATTTTACTATAGACTGAGATTGAGAAATAGAAAGTTTAACTCGCTTAATGTTTATACAGCCAATAAAAGCAAATACCCACTAGCTATATTGTGGAAACAATTATTTCTCACCTTTAGCTATCCAACATGCTTCAGGCTGACCTTGTTCTTGCTAGGTAGCCCAGGCTGGTCTCAGAATCACAGCAGTGGATAACAGGTGTGTGCCATCATGTTTGGCCAACCACATAATATTCTTTAAGCCTATGATGTCTTATTTTGAGTGGATGCATGATACTGAGGATTGAACCCAAGGCCTTTCCACTGAGCTACACCCCCACCCTTTTTATTGTTTGAGACAAGTTTTTGCTGAGTTGCTGAACTGAGTAGGTGAGGCTGGAACACAACTGTTATCCTGTCTCAGCTTCACAGAGTGATAGGATTATAGGTGAGCACTGTGTGTGTGTGTGTGTGTGTGTGTGTGTGTGTGTGTGTGTGTGTGTAGTAAAAATGGGTTGTGTTGGGAGCGGCATTTGCTAGGACATACATAGTACCTAAGAAGTGGCTGGAGTGTCTCTTCTTGACCCTGTGAGCCTCCCCTCTTTCCCAGTTTTGCACTCAACTACATGCCCTGCACACCTCTCACCTTTTTTTTTGAGATTGGGGTCTTGCTAAATTTCCTGGTCTGGGCTTGAATTCGCAGTACCTCTGCCTCAGCCTCCTAGAATATTGGAATTACTCATGTGGCATCATGTCTTGTTTGACCAGACTTGATTTTTCCTTCCTTCTCTCTCTCTCTCAAGAGAAGAAAAGGAAATATGTACTGGTCATACTTTCTATATGTTTGGTGGTTTACATCTGTTATCTTCATCTCCCATACACTTCGGCATGTGGGTAAGGTCCTCATTTTACAGTTGAATACCCAAGATTTATAGATACATTAATTTGCTTGAGGTTATGATGTATACAAAATATTTCTCTTAGTGTTCTTTCTAATGTTATTCTTTGGGGACTGAGTAGGAAAATCCAGAGAAAATTGTGTTTGGGGAATTAGAGCATTGTGAAGGGATGCATAGCACAGCACATTGGTGGGTGGCATTGGCTCTGGGATAATGAGGTTAAAAATGTCTTCCTCCATTATAATAAATGATTTGGAGAAATGATGTGCTTAATTTTTTTTAATTGAATAGCAAAATTAAACATTTTTGGCATTCTAAAGGGATGGCGTGTACCTTATTTACCCAGTTGTTAGATGAATAAATCTTTTTAAGTATTTTTTGTTATTTTTCTTTTATTTTAAAATTTATTTTATTTTTATCTTTTTCCTTTTATCATCCCTTGGCCTGATAGGTGATACAAGAATTAGAAGCATATATTTGGTGTCTCTTAATTTTCCTTACAAGAAGCTGTTTCTGATAAATCTAGTTAGTAGAAGAACTTGAATAGTTGAAAAGTATTCTGATCCGTTTGTTGTTGTTGGTGGTGGTGGTGGTGTGTGTGTGCGCGCGCGTGTGTGCGCATACCAGGGAGGCACTTAAGTCTTTGCACTATCTTCCCAGCCCTCATGATTATTTTTTCCCCACTGTTGGGGTTCAGATCTAAAGTGTCCCTGCAAAATAGCATGTGTGTGGGAGGTGATTGGCTTATGGGGGTACCCTGCTTGCCAGGACATGCAGGTTCAGGCGCTGGCTGTGCTGTTAGAAGAAGGTGGAGTCTGCCTGGAGGGGCATTGCCGCTGTGGCTTATCTGGCTCCTCTCTGTGCTTTCTACTTCCTGGCTAGCCAGAGTTGAGCACCTTTTCCTCTGCTATGTCCTGCTGCCTGCGGCCAACCTGTTCCTGCCTTGGAGCCAGCTCACTGACAGAAACAGTGTTGGATGGATATTTTGTCTCAGCAACAGGAAAGTAACTAAGGTGCCACACTACGTTTGAAATTTTGCCATTTCTGGGCCTGAATAGTTTCATGATTAACATTTGCTTATATTTATTGATTTATTTGGCAAGTATCAGAAGACCTGAGGGATGAGACAGTAAGATTTTATTTTTCTCAGCTTTTGTGAGATTAGTGCTAAAGAGAGAGCAATCTGTTACATACTTAGATACTGTTAAGAATTGTTAATTTTGCCTTTCTAGGCTTGAGTTTCTCAGCCTTTCACCTACTGTGAGAGGCCCTGTGTTCCATCCCCAGTGGGCTGAGGGGTGGGGAATCTAGGCAGGGTGGCACACACTTGTACAGTTTCAGCCCTCTGGGAGACTTAGGATAGGAGGATGCAAGTTCTAGCTTGCACAGTTTAGAAAGCTCTTGTCTCAATAACTTGAGAAGACTAGGGGTATAGCTCAGTGTGAAGGCCCTGCCTTCAGTGCTTACAACTGAAAAAAAGGAGGGAGAGAAGGAAGAAAAGAAACTAGGAGAGAAAAGATTACTTGTTTATTATGGTAATTATGGAGCCAAGCCAGGCTGGGCTGGGAAAGGCTGTGAGGCATTGACACACCTTCTTGTAGTCAGGTTCCTTGCCTGTCCATCATCAGACTATGTCCATCAGGGAATAAGTTGCAGAGCTGTAGCAACCTGCTCAGGTAAACTGGTACTAGTGTGTGTGTGCAGAATGAATGTTGTATCATTGTGTGTGTCACGCACACACAGTTGGAGCAGTGAAAAAAATGTAAGCTGTTTGGAAAGGGCCCAGAGGGTGGAGTATAGTGAAAAAGTAGGAACAAAGGCCTTTACCCAGTGGATATCCTTTTCATGAAATAAAACTGTGGTTGGAGTGTTATGCTTTGAAAATGAGTCTCCCTAATGAAGTCATTTAGGACCCTCACCCCATAAAAGTAAAACAATGGTATTTTGCTCCTTTCACAGAAGCAGTTGCTTAAAAACTTAATACTTCAGGTCCTCAAGGCCCTTGGGTTCTGCCCCACATGCTGAGAAATAAAAATGGGTATTATAAATTCATTTAAATAGAACAATAAGGTACTTAATACTATTGGCACTATCAGATATCAAAGACAAAATTCCCGTTATTGCTTTTTAGGTGGATAAAGCTGAATTTATTTATTTATTTATTTTTTAAAGCTGAATTTATTGATTCATTATTTTTCTAGTAAAAAATTTTGCCTTGGAAGTGAAAAGATGATTTTTTTTCTTTTAAAAACTTTCTTCAGATCTTCAATTTTTAACTGAGTTGCTGCAAATACTATTTCTTTAGATTTCTGAGTGGCTGAGAATGTTTTTCTTCTTAAGCTGGCACTCTCAGCAGATTTTTCCAGTAACTATTATTTGGGCACACCCTAGGTACAGTGCATTTTGCAAGATCCTTATTCAGAGGGTTGGGAGGACAGGCCAGTGTGATCTTGGCAACTCTAAAATAGTAACTTCCTTAAGGCTCTTTTTTGCCTTTACCTACCTGTACATGAAATTGATTATGCAAATACATTCACAGAAGTAATTTGGCTTGGATGTATAGAAAGGGTAATTTTGTATTTGTAGGAAGTTCACTTGGCACAGTGATTGTTCTTCCAAGTAACAGTTCTCTTAATTTCTTGTAAGTGATAAATTGAAAGGAAGTCGCAGGTCCTGGATTTGAGAGGTTTGAGGTGACCTTAAAATTTCAAGATAGGTACATTAAAGACATTGAACTAGTATGTGTGTATATGTAGTCTCACATTTTGTTTGGCATCAGAAGTTGACTCTCTTAGTAACTAAAGTGATGTTAGAATACTTAAACTTCTATGACTTGCCCTAAATAGACACTGATGGCATTACTAGATAAATGCTGCTTACTTACCATGGGTAGTGAGTCTGTGCAAGGCCAAAGCAAAGAATTGCTTCTGAGTGTTAACTAGCAGGCTATCCTTTGAAGGGGATGTTGCTTATGATTGTTCTTTCCATTTGTTTGTTTCGGGGACTAGAAATCAAGTGCAAGACCTTGCACTTGCCAGGCAGATGCTGTGTCACTGAATTGTATCTACCCAGCTTGTGTTTCTTCTTTTTACTCTTTACCTGAATTAATAATTTGAATACAAATTATGATGTGTCGTCATAGAGAGAATAATCAAAATGTCTGTGAGGCCATACTAGAAAAGGAAGTTCCAAAATTCTCTGAACAAGGGGGCCCTCAGGTTAGCTGAGTGGTTTAAGTGCCTGCAGGGGCAATCCTAGCCAGGTAGGTACAGGTCGATGGTTTGATCCCCATACCCATTCTTAAGGCAGCCTGAGCCAGTCTCACCCCCCCCCCCCAAAAAAAAAAAAAAAACAAAAAAAACCCTTCTCAAAATTCTCTGAGCAAATAACATGTAACAACTTTTAAGGCGCTCTAATTATTTGGAGACTAGCCTCTCAGGATCATTAAAAGTTCAAGAAAGTGAATGAGGTTGGAAGGGTAAGGTAGCATTACATTACTTTTGAATGCTAAACTAATGCATTTGAATTTTATGCTAAGAAAAGGAGGAATTCTTTTTAAAAAATATGAGGGTGTTGTGCTGCTGAACTGACTATATTCCTGGCCCAGCTTTTCTTATACTTTACATTATATATACTTGTGGGGCCTGATTCTGATGCTTGTAAACAAGTAGCTTAATGCTGCTGTGCCCTGCATTGATTGGAGACTCCTGTTGTGGAGAAGGATGAGACTGTAAAGAGAGGAAGCCCTGTGATAGCTGTAAGTAAAGGTTTTAAACTTAGGGTAGTAGGCACAGAATGGAAAGAGTAGTTGAAGTGCAAAATTTATGAAGTTGAGAGGTGTAAAACTGACTTTGAAGATTTGTCTTTGAAATTTGTCATTTGTAGATGAGAAACCTGGAATGGTTCAAGTGTGCCATGCAGGTGATTAGAGTAAGAGTTAAGGGTATGCTAGGAGTCCCTTTGTCCATCCCTTCTCCCCCTTTTGTATACAGGGAGTTGAACTCTGGGCCTGTGCACTGAGTTATATCCTCAACCTTTTAAAGTTTTGAAAGAGTATCTTGGTTTGCTACCCAGTCTAGGATTGAAGTTATGACCCTCCTGCCTCAGTCTCCAGTAGCCATAGAAGTCTTGAAGCAATCCAAATGTAGTACTCTGAAGCTGAGGCAGGAGCATCGATGCGAGTTGGAGCCCAGCCTGGGCTAAACTGCACTAGCTAGCAAGACTGTCCCAAAGAAAAAGTCTCACCTCTGAGATATTAGTAAAGCTAATTAAATACAATAGCCCCAGCATGCCTGTGTCTCAGCTACTTGAAAGGATCCAGCAGAAAGATCATAAATTCAAACTCAGGCTGAGCTGGGGCCGGTGAGATAGCTCAGCAATATGAAGCACCTTCTTAGACAAGTGTAGGCAACCACAGGGACTGCGGTTCCATCCTTGGCACCACATGCTGCGCCAGCCCCACCCCGAAGGCAGGCTGAACCAGCCATAATAGAAATAAAGTTTAATAAATAAACAAAAGACCGGAAGAAATAAACAGCCAGACATGGTGGCTCACACACAAAAACAAACAAACTGAAAAGCAAATGTAGTACTCCGTGATTAAACATTATGCATTGGACAAATATTCATGCAAATGCAAACAGCAAGAAGAAATGCCAGTGTTTGGTAAGGAGAACTAAAGAGATAAAATTATTTGGGCCTCTGCTGAAGAAGAATGTTCCAAAGGAGGGATAACAATGTTAACCTTTTATGTTTAGTTCTTTGGCTTTTTTTGTGTATGATTTGAAGTGAGATTTTAACTTTACACTGTCCCACCAGTGGGTAACCAGTTGTTCCTCAGTTATTCTGTCTTGTATATGACACTTTTATTGTCTAAATCCACATGCCATTTTCATTGATCTACTGTCAGTTCTTACATCATTGTCACACTGAATCATTCAAGGTTTAAACACTCCCAATGTGTCCAACCTGCATGTAATGTATAGTATGTACCATAACTTTGATGGGGCAACTTCATTTTTTTCTTTCTTGGTTTCTGTGTGTGTGAAGGGACTTACTTGGAACTGTGTGCTTTCCAGGTAGATGCTGCTGTGCTGCTGAACTATGTTCCTGGCCCAGCTTTTCTTGCACTTCACATTGTATGTGCTTGTGGGACTATTCTTTGTGACCATTCTCTTCCATACAGTTTTTAATAGAATGTTTCCTGACTTCAGATCTTACTGGGATTAGAGTTGAAGTTACTGTGAATATATGTGTCTTAGTTATTTTTTACTTGTTGCTGGGACACATATCCAATACTCAAAATGAAGGAAGGAAAGGTTTATTTAATTTAGCTCTCAGTTACTGGAGGTTTCAGTCCATATTCACCTGGCCCAAGGCTGAGTGAAACAGGGCAGACAGAGCGCATCCAGTTCGTGGTGGTGGAACAGCAACAGTGGCAACAGAGGCAGCCAACCAAACAGGGTAGCAGAGTAACAGCTCTAGTGTGTCTCTCTGTCTCTCTTTATATTACATTCAGGCTCTCTGCCTCAGCCTATCTGCCTTAGGCTACACCCATAATCCCAGAAGTACTTAAAACACATAATCCCAGGGATCATGGATCAAGTCTCAAATTCTAGGTCTGTACTAAATCACATAACCCCAATGGATCATGGATAAAGTCTCAATCTGTAGAAGTCCCTGCCCCATGACTCTATGAGGCTTTGAGGGGACAACAGACATAAACCATAACAATATGCTTTAGTTTGGAAATGTCACATCTTGACGTTAGGACTTCCAGAGTTGTATTTTTCCCTTTGAAGTTGTTAATGTCTAGAGTAACAGTTGCACTTTTGTTTCTGTAGTTGCATTTTTCTCTTGGGTTTATTTCTTTATATTTTACAAATTTTAATACTATTAAGAATTAATATTTATTTTTTGTTAGTAGATGGAACCCTTGGTTTTATGTGTTAATTTTGTGTTTAGTCTCCATACTAAATTTACTTTTAAGAGATTTTGATTTTTGGTTTTGATTTTTGCTAGCTCAACAGAAACCTCGGGACAGATAATGACTTTTCTTTTGTGACAGGGTCTTGCTATGTAGTTGAGGCTAGTTATGAGCTGACTATTCAGGCTGACCTCAAACTTGCAGAGATGCTCTTGCCTCAGTCTCATTTGCAACTACTCCCAGTCATTCCCTTTGTCCCTTTCTTAGCTATTTCTTGGTTGTTTGCAGTCCATGATATTTACTTTCCTTGTGTGGAGCTGGTGCCTGTACAGGACACTTTTTTACTTTGTTTTGTTTTTTAATATATTTAGTACAGGTTCTCACTACACAGCTCACACTTGTAGTGATCCTCATATTTTTGGCCTCCAAAGCACGAGGATTATAGGCATGTGCCACCATGCCCAGTCTCATTCTGTGTCTCAAGGTTGAGTCTGGGAAACGACACCAGGCCATATCATACTACACCACGCCGCTGTGCAATGCCAAGGATCAAACCCGGTCCCTGTGCCTGCCTAAGCAGATGCTTTAGTACACTGAGCTATCTGGCCAGCCCACAGAACATATCTTGAGTCCTTTATTCATCCCTCATCCCTCCCCATCTTTTGGTTCCCTTTACACTTAAGAATGATTGATCTCCCTACTTGTTATTATCTTTATTTTACTCTCTATAGTTCGGCGTCTCCTAGAAGAAAAGCAGTGCCATAGTGAAGCTGGTGTTTCTGACTTTCCTCAACGTGAGGTCTCAAGGGGCAGCCGTTTTCCTACTGTCAAAGTTTCTCTTTATGACAGTAGCATTGCTCCACTGTGTGTAAATGCCATATTTTCTTTTTGCCATTTATTTGTTGAGCATACAGGCTGCCTCCCAGATTTAGCTATTAGGAAGCAGGCTGCTGTAAACATAGGCGGGCATGTATTGCTGAAACATGATAGCTCTTCTAGGAAGTTATCTGAAAGGAGAAGAGCTGAATAAGATGGAGTGTCTAGTTATTTTTTTATTTTATTTTTTTTTTTTAGGCATCTCCACACTGATTGCCAAAGTGGTTATACTAGTAAATGTTGTAACCAGCAGTGTAGATGCACACACCACCCTAAAACTACAGCCCTACTGGTATTAGGTTTGTGTTTGTGGGGTGGTTGTTTGTTTTGTTTTTTGAGACAAGGGTTTGCTGTGTAACTCAGACTGCCCTTGGACTCACTCTGTAGTCAAGGCTTACATCAAACTCTCTGTGATCATCCTGCCTTACACTCACCAGGTATATGGATTGGCCAGCATTTGGTATTTCATTTCTTGATGGTAGCCTTTTAAAGATGTTGTAAACTACATTTCTGTAATGGTCAGAAGTGTTGAGCATTTCTTCATGTATTAAAGTAGACATTTGAGGGCTGGCCAGATAGCTGAGTGGATTAAAGTGTGCCTTGCTTAGGTAGACACAGGGACTGAGGGATCCCAGGCCTGCTGTGCCAGTCCTGCCGGCTCCATCTCCAGGGTACACTGAGATGGCGATAGATGGGGTGTGGTAGCATGTGCCTGTAATTCCAGCACTTAGGTGGCTGAAAACAGAATTACTGAGTCTGACCTGTGTAGTGAGACCCTGTATACCAGTGGTTCTCAACCTTTCTAATGCTATGACCCTGCAATACAGTTCCTCATGTTGTGGTGACCCCAAACCAAAAAATAATTTTGATGGCTCTTTCAAAACTGTAATTCCAAATAAATAACATTTTCCGATGGCTTTAGGCGACCCCTGTGTTTTGGTTGTTCGACCCCTGCTGGGGTCATGACCCACAGGTTGAGAACTGCTGCTGTAGACCCTGTACTAAATACATTTTCTAAAAAATGTTTTTAACTAGTTACCTTTTTTCTCCCTTTACTAGCAGCTCCTTATATTTCATTTATTATTAAGATGAAATCTTGTTATGTTGGTTAGGGTGGTCTCAAACTCCAGTAGTCCTCCTAACTCAGCCTTGTGAGGAGGCACATACTGCACATGGTTCTACATTGTAGTTTAAATTTTGTGGTTATTAGGTTAAAGTTTTTAGCCACTTTTATGAGCCAGTTTTGATATATTTTTCTAAAAAATGAGCTGTTTTTGTTCAGATTTGCAGATCTATTTGCAAGAATTTCTGCCTAGTAATCTCCAAGTCTTCTTGTGGATAGCATTTTGCTTTTTCTTTTTTTTCTAGTATCATTTTCTTCTTGGATACAAAGTTTTAAAATAATCATCATCATCATCATCATCATCACCACCACCACCATCATCATCATCATCATTGTGTTTTAGGGCAGGGTCTACAGGGTATTCAGGGTCTCACTACTAGATTGGGCTTATAGTGATCTGCCTGTTTACATCCTCCTAGGAGCTGGGATTACAGTCACAGGCCCAGTCTCAGTTGCCATCTCAGTGCAGTCTGGGGGCAGGGCCTGCTTGGCAGGCTAAGGTATCAAACCACTGGCCCTTGTGCCTACTTTGCAGGCACTTTAATCCATTGAGTTATTTGTCCGGCCCTACTTATTTTTAACTTTAACTTTTAATTACATTATGAAGTTGCCTTTTTAATTGCTATTTACTTGTCTATTCATTTTTTTCTTTGGATTTTTTCTTTTTTATTTTTTTTGCACACAGCCTTACACTAATTTAGGCTGGTCCTGAGCCCAGTGAGTTACTTGCATCAACTGCCTAAGGCTGGGATTACAGATGTAGGCTGCCATGCCTTGGCTTCTTTGGATTTTTTTGGGGGGGGGGGGCTTTTTGAGACAGAGTCTCACCATGCATTTCAGGCTGGCCTTGAGCTCACTTTTGTAGCCCAGGCTTGTCTCGAACTCACACTGATCCTCCTGCCTCAGCCTCAGAGTGCTGGGATTACAGGCGTGCGCCACCACGCCCGGCTGGAGTTTTTTATTTTTAAACCCTTGTTGATTACATTTGCACCATTTGTTTTCTGTCTTATTCTCTTAAATATACACTTAACCTAGCACGAGAAATCCTGTATCTGGGTAGTTCTTTGACTGGAGTTGTTTGGTGGGTCATGACTTTTTATACAGAAGTGTAGTTTTGGTTTATTTATCTTGAGCATAATTTAAAAGGATGATAAAATTTCCAGTTTAAATTGGCATTTGTTTCCATATTAATTGATGATATATAACTTTGATGCATTTGAACAAAAATTATTCCTCTATGCTGATTTTTGGAATTTTAGCTATTTCTTTGTGGCTGTGTATGTAGTCAGTCAGTTGTTATGTTCCCCTCCCACCCCGTGGCTGGCTAAACCCACCCTGGGTCGGGTCAGGGCTGGTGCAGCATATGATGCTGGGGATTAAACCATGGTCCCTGTGTGCTTTTTTTTTTTTTTTTTTTTTTTTTGCCTTTTTGAGACAGGATCTCGCTATGCAGTTGAGGCTGGCCTTGAGCTCACTTTTGTAGCCCAGGCTGGTCTCGAACTCGCACCGATCCTCCTGCCTCAGCCTCCCAAGTGCTGGGATTACAGGCGTGCACCACCACGCCTGGCTCCTGTGTGCTTTAGACCACTGAGCTATCTCACTAGCCTGTTAAATCTTTTATGAGTATTTGAAAAATGATATGTTTCATTTTAGATGTGAAGTTCTGTGTTGTCTGTCCACTAAGCAGTCACATGTTTTAAAAAATAGCTTAAGAATACTCCTTACATGTTTATTTAAACTACATACAGTGTGATATAGTGCATGCAGTTAGAAAGCCCAGAGCTGAGTTACGGTTTTCTAACTTGGTAGTTCTCATCTTTGCACCTGAGTGTCCTACATATGTCACCTGGGAATTTTAACATTTGCCTTAAATTTTATTTTATTTTTATTTTTTTATGGGACTGGGGATTGAACTTAGGTCATTGCACTTGCCAGGGAAGCGCTTATTCTGCCGAACTATTACCCTGCCCCTTAAATTTTATTAAAATTAGGGGAGATCATGTATGTATGTCTCCGAATCCTATTATAGTGTCTGGCAGATTAGCAAAAATTTCCTTTGGATATCCCATCTTTCTTTTTAATTGTCTTAGTTACACTTCTATCATTGCTGGGACAAATACCCGACACTCAAAATGAAGGAAGGAAAGTTTTATTTAGCTCACAGTTTGTGGAGGTTTCAGTCCATATTTGGCTGGCCCAAGGCTGAGTGGAGCAGCGGGGAGAGCATCCAGTTTATGGCAGAGGCAGCCAATCAATCAGGGCAGCAGAGCAGCAGCAACAGCTTGAGTCTGTTTCTGTCTCTCTTTATATTACATTCAGGCTCTCCGACTTAGCCCCCGCCTTAGGCTACACCCATAATCCCAGAAGTACTTTGACCCATAATCCCATCAGTACTAAAACTCATACTCCCAGGGATCATGGATCAAGTCTCAAACTCTAGAAGTCCCCACCCAATGACTACATGAGGCTTTGGGGGGACAACTAGACATAAACCATAATATTAATCTTTTGTCTATTTATTTGGTACAGGATCTTGCTACACAGCTCTGACTTGTACCAATTGTCCTGTCAGCCTCCTCAGCACTGGGATTATAGGTATGCACCACCATGCCTGGTTTCTTGTGGCTTGAATGGTATGCGGTGCCTGCCACTGATGTGTGGTATCAGGGATTGAACCTGGGTCCTTGCACTTGCCTGGCACTGAGCTATCTTTCTAGTCATGAGTGTCTGTCTTTGGATATTACCATTTGTTTTTCATAATTGTAGCAGTACTCATGTCATTAGTACATTGTGTGCTGTGTTCATCCTTTTGAATTATGAGATCAGTGAATAGCATAGTTTGCGTGATTGTAGATTGCTTTCTCTTTCTTTCTTTCTTTCTTTCTTTCTTTCTTTCTTTCTTTCTTTCTTTCTTTCTTTCTTTCTTTCTTTC
>PVJA010005621.1:0-78048 GCA_004027025.1 Myocastor coypus
GGAGAAGAAGGTGGGCTAGAAGGAGGAGGAGGAGGAGGAGGAGGAGGAGGAGGAGGAGGAGGTGGAAGGAAATTATTACGCAATGAAATTGCAGCTAAATGATAAAAACCCACAAAAACATACAAAGCACATGGTAATTTAGTAACAGCCTCTTAAATAATCAATAGGTCACAGATGAAAATGAAGACTAAATTAGTTTCCACAATTAAACAATGCCAGTATGGCATACCAGAAAGTATAAAACAAAGTTAAAAATAAAATAAAATTCGGTGAGGGAATTTTATAGTAGTGAACTCTCACATCAGAAAAGCAAGAGTGAGCTCAAATAAATAACTTAACGTTAAAACCTCAGTGTTCTACAAATAGAAGAGTATGTTAAAACCAAAGCTAGCATGAAGAAGGAAAATATAAATAATACAGCAGAAATTAATGCAATTGAGACAAAAAGGAATACAAAGAATCAGTGAATAAAAGAATTGGTTCTTTGAAAGATCAAATGAAAAAAACAAAGCCCTAGTCAAGCTTATTAAAAGAAGAAAGAAAAAGCATAGATTCATGCAATTGAGAGTGAAAAGTGCAAAATCACAGTGGAATCTGCAAAAATCCAGAATACCATTGTTACTTTCTTGGAGAATCTATACTTAAATAAAGTGTAGAAGTCAGAAGAAACTGATAGATTCATGGTTATGTATAAATCATCACAGCTAATTCAAGAAGATATAAAAATTCTAAATAACCTAATTGAAGAAGAAAACTACCAATGGAGCACAGCCTAACGAATTCACTGCTGAATTCCATAAGAATTTTACTGAAGGTCTAATGCTACTACCCCTCAAATAACCTAATGAAATCAGAAGGGAAGCAGTACACCTAAAGTCATTCCCAGAAGCAGGCATTACCTTGATTATAAAACCAGAAAGCGACCCAAGCAAGAAAAAGAACTATAGGTCAATATACCTAATGAACATGCTCAGGGAGAAGTTAGTCTCAGTGCACCATGAAACTGCTGGTAGATAAGGTAATAGAATTCATCTAAATGAAGTGTAGATGGAAGAAAGAATTGTCATGAACTTTGAAGAATTATGGGAAATAATTCTTAACGTAAGGATGTTATTTCTCCCAGCATTAAATATTTCACTCTACTCTCTCTACAGTTTCATGACTTCTGAGGAAAATGTAATTTTTATCTTTGTTCCCCTAAGTAAGATGTTTTATCCTTTGACTTTGAGACTTTCATCTTTGATTTTCTGAAATTTAAGTAAGAATGAGCCTATGTGTCATTTTAAGAGCCTCTTACCTTGCTTAATATTCTCTGAGCTTTGAGATTCTGTTGTTTGGCTTCAGACATCAATTTAGAAGAAATTATCAGGCAATACTTAAAATATTTTTTCTTTCCTATTCTGGTCTTTTTATGTATATGTCATACCTTCTGAAGTTGTCCCACAGTTCTTGGATATTTTATTCCACCTTTTTCAGTCTTTTTTTTTTTTTTTTTTGAAAGTTTCTGTTGACATATTTGCAAGTTCAAAGACTCATCAGCCGTATCTAGTGACTCATGCCCCTTTAAAGGGGATTCTTATTTCTGCCCCAGTGATTTTAGTGTCTTACATTGCTTTTCTATGTGTTCTAGGATGCCCATTTCTCTTCTTATATTGCCAATCAGTTTGTATCTTGGAGCTTATATAATAAAAAAGATGCAGGCAATGTCAGGTCACTGGGATCAATGGGCTCAACCCCATAACTTTTCAAGGGTGAAGGATTCTATGATAAAGTCATTCGCTATACCTGGAAAGACTGAAAAACTTGTAAAGCAACATTGATTCTGAGAAACACTTTAAAATTAAGCAATCTGAATTAAATATGCCAAGTCTAACCCAAAAAGGACAATTTAAATTTCTTACTATCTTTTTTTTCATTTCCTGGAACCAGGGATTGAATTTAGGACCTTGCACTTGCCAGGCAGGCACTTGTGCCCCTGAGCTATCTCTGTAGTACTAAGACCATTTAAATTTCTTGAGTTGGAGAACATCTCAGAGGATTATTTATTTCAAAGTTCCTTCCATAAGAACCAATGAAGTTTAGAAATATGTAAATTTGACTTTAATTGGAACTTTTGACCCATATCCCAAAATTTTTAAACAATCATAAAAATCATTAGTCACCAAATTCTAATATACTATATATCAGCAATACAATATATATTTTCACTGGCTAATTTAGTATTTATTTACTATAGTATATAAAGGGAATTTATATTAATATGACATATAATAGAGTAGGGTGTTTGCATGCACAGATGTGTTATAAGGGTTTTAAGATTCTTTTTTTTTTGAGATAGGATCCTGCTGCTCTGTAGTTCAGGTTGCCCTTGATTTCACTATGTAGCCTAGGTTGACCTTGAACTTGAAGTGATCCTCTTGCCTCAGCCTTCTGAGTACTGAGATTATAAGTGTGCACTACTATGCCTGGCTAGGATCCTACAATTTTACTTAGGGGAAAATGGTTTTTATTGCTGAAATAGGATAAAAACCACAGAAAAAAATCTCTTTCTAAAGGAGAGAAAGCTACAAATTAGAGTAAGAGATTTTCTCAAGATTATGTAAACCATCAGGCATACTACCAGGTTAATATAATAGAGTTCCCAGAATGCTTCTTATAGAAACCACCAAAAGTGAGAAACTGTTTGGTACTTAGCTATCTTTAGCATGAATATCAACATTCAGTTTGGGGGACAAAATAAGTTATTTTAGACAAACATTGTTCCTAGAAATGGATTTTGTGTACTAAAATCTTAAAATAGAGAAGCTTATGCCATTAATAAGCAGCAACTAGCTGTACCTTGCTACTTAGAAAAATAGTAGTATTTGTAAGTTATCAGTAATAGGTCAGAAAACTTACATGGAATGTTAAAATATTGTTTTAAAGGAGACTTCAGGCCTTAGTTTTAATGCTAAAATTTTTATTTCATAAGATCTAAAACTTATCTGAGGTTCTACTAAAGACCATAATTCCATTTTTACTCAAGGCAACAGAGTGAAACAATACAATAGCCACATGATCTTCTAGCTTGCATAGGCGTTTTACATATAGATGGTGAAGAAGTCTCACCCCATGATTTTTTTTAACCTAAGAAATTTGAGGACTTTGAAATCTCGGAAAGATGTTAAAAGATAAGCCCCACACAACAATGTTAAATTACTCGTCATAATCTGTAAATATAAAGTGATGTGATGAGAAATTTCCTTCTGAAACTCCAGAACATTATCATGAACATTATCAAAAGCTGCTTGAAACAGTTTTTCAGTTTTGGAAAGGCATTTCTAACACAACCAAAAGGATTCTCCAGGAGAAATGCATTTATAAGACAAAGTTCCAACATTATAATCTTAACCCAAATTATATATCATTAGGAAAATACTTTTAAAGTAAAATCTACGTAGTTGGCAAACACACTGCTTAAATTACATAGTTATTAAACTGTGGATTGCTTCAAGTAAAAATTACTAAAGGAGCATTGACTAACCACCAGGGGGCATAATACACATTCCTCAGATTTCAGCAGAAAAACTAGTTTTAAGTAGTAACACACACTTTCAGAGTCTACATTTTTAGTTATTAAATTTTTTCTCAGATGTCTACAACTCCTGAAAATTCAAATGTTTAAGCCTAATGAAAAGACTGCAGAATGCATCTGCTCTAAAAATCTGTAGCTTGTCTAAAGCCTCTGGAAATACTACCGTTAATTGCTAGCAAAAGATTTAAGAGCAGTTAGTTCTAATATACATTAGAACAGATAAAATAGTCTAAAACTAACAAATTTTAGTTTATCATGAATGGAAGAAAGGGAAAGTTATTTTAAAAATGGGATACATCAGAATAAAAAAAATAAGAGAATGGGAAGTATTGGCTTGTCTGTGTCTGTGCCACAAGAGACCTCTGTTCTTTCTCCATGTATGTGTAGCCCATGGTCATGGGGCTGTAGGTCATGACCTGTGTGGCTGAGCCCCCTCATCAGCCATGTTAGTGAATATAGTTAGCCACGTCGTCTTCTGTGGGCACATTTGACACCACTCAAGACTCATTTGCTCTAGTCATCTGCAGAGGACAAATAGGGCAATTTCTGTATCAATTGCTCCATTTATCAATATGTTTCTGGAAGAATCTGTGAACACAAGGCAGGATGAGGCCCCTTCATCCATGCAGATACAACACTCTTCCTCATCAGTCAGCTGCTTCACCCTTCCCATCCAAAGGCTAGACTTACAAGATGTTACAGAGGATGAGTTTTCACCAGGCTCTTCAGAAGTGGAGCTCTGAGCCAACACTCCCGCTGCTTGACTTGTGATGTCACTATAAAGCCAAGTGAACTGGTACAAATTAATGATCCGCCATGCTTCTATAATGCCACTGCTTTTGTTAATCTTGGTACAGACCACCCATACTACCACTTTCCAGAGGCAGAGGAATCAGAACCAGGTTATACTTCAAGAAGAAGATGTTTTCCTGGCCAGTAGCTACTTTAGCAGTTACATCATTGATTTCAGCTACTCTTCCAAGAAATTCTTCATAAGATAAGGAGCTACTTTCTCGAACCAATGTGATATGTTTTGCTACTTTTTCTGGTAACTTTTTAGTAACTGGATGTGTCTGATCTGAAATTTGGGATCCCATGGTGAAATGATGTCTTGTAGAATCCAGGAAAAGTATCAATTCACATGTTTTTAAATTATGTTTTTAGTGTGGGGCCAGGGTTTGAACTCATGACCTTGCACTTGCCAGGCAAGTACTTGTGCCACGGAGCTGCTTCTCTGGCCCGACTTCACATAATTTTGTCTCGCCCTTGACTATTCTGAATTGCCAGGCAGAGATGGCACCTATGGTGGGACCTCTCAAGCCAGCCCTGCACCCCAAGCTGCAGTGTGGAAAGGGAAGCCAAGGTCAGCCATCAGGGCCAGGTGTAGTTTCTACTCAGTGATCAAAGGGCATTAATGAAAGACACAGAGGGAAGACAGTGCTGTAGAGCTCACCACAGGTTCAAGGCATCGTGGTCCCCTGGAGTCACAAATTTTGAGGAAAGCAGTTTGCTCAGTGACCTCGCTTCTCTGATAAATCTAAATGTTGATTTTTCACTTTGTTCAGCTTTTTGCCTCTTGTTAGGACCATGAAACACTCCGATCTGTTTACACATAAATTCCAGTTGTTACAGGAGCTCCTCATAGACGTGTTCACTGCATCAGCCCCTCTGAGAAGTGGCTGCAGAGCCACTGGGACTGTTATGGTTTGTGTGTTGTCTCTCCAAAGCCTGATGCAGCCATTGGGATGGGTTTCTAGAGTTTGCGATTAATTCGTGATCCAAGCCTGGGATTATGGGTATGAGTGCTATACTCACCCTGGGGAAGATAACCTGAAAGTAACACAAGGAAAGGACAGAGTTGTCTCTGCCACTGTTGGCGCTGCTCCTGCTCTTTTGCTTTCGCTGTTCTGTTGTTTTCTACCATCATGAACTGTTACCCTCTGCCTGTGCCACTCTGCCTTGGAGCCAGGTGAGTACTAACTGAACCCTCCACAATTGTGAGATAAATAAACCTTTCCTTCCTTAATTTTGCTTGTCAGGTGTTTGTCACAGCAATGAGAGAAGAGTAACTAAGACGCGGGGGGGGGGGGGACAAAAAACCTCAGACTAAGATCTCTCCTCCAAGGCCCCAAAATCAGAGGAAATGACGTGACTTAACATAGCTGCAGAAGGGAGCAGGAAGGAGACTATGAAAGGACTGGGTTGAAACTCTTAAAAAAAAAAAAATAGCTGTGAGTCTAGTTTTTCAATCTTCCGCACATATATACCCAGTTTTACTAGCACCATTGGTTAAAGAGACTGTTTTCCCTCAAACACATGTTTTAGCTCCTTTGGGTTGTTTTTGCTTCCCCTATTCTGTTCCACTGATTGCATGTTTTTTTTTTTTTTTTCTGCAAAAGTACCATGCTGTTGTTTGTTTCTGCTGTTCTTGTATCAATTTGGAGAATCTCAAACTGGAGAGCCCAGTTTTTATTATATTACAGTAATATAAACCTACCAATATTTATTTATTTACTTATGTATTTATTTAGTCTTTTTGAGACACAGTCTCGCTGTACAGTTCAGGCTGGCCTTGAGCTCAGTTTTGTAGCCCAGGCTGGTCTCGAACTCTCACCGATCCTCCTGCCTCAGCCTCCGGTGTGCTGGGATTACAGGCATGCACCACCATGCCTGGATAAACCTACCAATATTTATACCAGCATAACTCATAATAGCAGCCTGTATGTCCATCAACTGATGAATGAAGAAAATATAATATTTATACACAGTGGAGTACAACTCTGTAGTAAATACAGGATTTTTAAAAGAAGGGATAAATTGAATCATTTGTAGAAAAGTAGAGGCATGTTTGGGACCATAATGTTGAATGAAATAGATCAGATACATAAGTTTAAGTATCATAAGGTTTTTCTTATAGGCGATACCCAAAGTATAAATATTTAAAGAGCCAAGTACAAGATAATAATAAATAAGGAGATCTATGTTTTGCAAATGTGAAATGGAGTGAAAGGGAATGAGAGACAAAGAGAAAAGGTAGAGGAAAGAAAAATGATTAAGATGGGCTATATACATGCACCAGCACCCCAAACTGAATATAACCATTATTTACTGCAAACATGTACTATTAAAAGATGTTGAAAATAAAGAAAAGGAATGACCAAAAAAAATTTCTCATGGTGACAAGAAATAAGGCATGCTTCTGGCTGTAGCACTGCCATAGAAATGTAAGCCTATGCACATCACAGACCTGAGCAAGTAGAAACCTGAGTTACAAAATTTCTTAGACTAACTCATGCGGAGTTTGGAGGTGAGACGCGGATATATCTGTTAATCCCTTCATGTGTTCCCAGAGCCAGAAGTACTCACTACCTAAAACCTGCAAGCAAACATTAAGTTCCTATTCAGGAGCTGAGCCTTCCACAACTAAAGCTTAGCTAGTTACAGAGCTGGCCAGAGGACACACAGGACACACATGGTTGAGCCACATGATGGGGTGAGCACCCAGGATTTCCAAGCCCCAACACTGCTGTTCCTCACTTGCTCCTCAGGCTGTAATTCTCTGTGAGTACTGGGGCACCTGGGAAGTTGAATGTAGACTTACGTTAACTTACGAAATTATGAATGGGAAGAAGAGCTGTCTTCAAAATATTCCTCTTATTCTTCACTTCATGCATTGGCCATTGTAAGATATTTGTGCCTTGACTTGGATAATAGCCACTCAGGTTATTAGTAAAGCTCCAGCTGTGTCTATGACTGATAGATTGGTAAGCTACAAAGTGAGGTGGAAACACAAATCCTGAAAGTGGGCGACACCAACCAATAGGATTGTAGGTTGGGCTGAATAAAAAGGGAACGAAGAAGTCTACCATTTTTCTTCAAAGGGGCCCTGGTTTTTTTCTGCCATTGCTGCTGATCTCTACCACTGGCCATTGGTCTCCAGTTTCCTGTGACTTTCAGTACAGACTGTCCAGTTTTTTAATGCAGACTTCTCAGCTTCTTGACAGACTCACACCTGTGACTGCAGTGAGCTTTGGGCCTTCAACCTTTGGCTGCTATTGTATTCTCGGGCTTGCAAACAAGCAGATGGCCATTTGAGATTTACCCTCTCTGATTCTGTCAAAGGACCTTTGCATTTCCTTCCTTTCAATCTTGGAAGCCTACCGAACACTTTTCTTGTATATTATACCTATGTTTTATATTTACTTTGTCCCTCTAGCAAACCCTAATACAGATGCTATGGAAATCACAACATGGTTCTTCCTGTTGTTTTTTGCCCTTAATAATTACAGTATTTGAAAATTCGAAGTCCTTTTAATTATATAGGAAAACTTAAGAGAAGCACATTCTGACATCAAAGTCATAGAAATCTTTGTGTACATTTATTCATGTACATATTGATGTATATGTATACATGTTGGAAGCAAGGAGGGGCAAAACTGGCAGCTACTCAAGGCATTGTAATATTTCTTTGTGTTTAAGCATGTTTATCTTGGTGACAGGAGCTGTTCTATAGATTTGGTAATTACTATATTTATTTAATATTTACATTTCTGTAAAATGGGGGTTATTGTTTTTATCATTATCCTTATTCCTCAGATTGGGACACTAACACAAATGGAGATTTTTTTTCTTTTTTTAGCCATCGGTAGTGCTGTAACACCCTGATACCTTTCCCAGGGGCCCCTTTCCCTGGAGTTCATTTCAAAGGCACCAGATTAATGAGACTATCTAGGTCTACAGCTTAGTTCAATTCCACTGATGCTGCTGGAAGCATTTCTCTACCATAGATTCCTTGTGGAAAATTTTGCTTGCAGGAACATGTGTGCAAGTTGGATCTTCAGCCTGCAGAATAGAAAATGACAGATTAGGGGAAAGGAATGTTGTATTTCAAGATCTGTTTGGGGGAAAATGAACTTAGAACATAGAGTTTCTTTCAATCACTTTTTCCTTTTTAATCACACCTTTGGAATGTCTTTTCCTCAGGCTTCCATATAATAAAACTAAAATTAAATTTAAAAAAAAATACCTTTTCCTCTATACAGTGCTATAGGACTGAGATGCTTTGTCTATCTTGAAGACAGAATATTAAACAGAAGGAGAACCAATACTGTGTACTTCAAGGAACTGTTTTTACCTCCTCAGCAATGACATAATGAAAATGTGTGGTGGTAACTATTTGGCATGTAGTGTAGTCCCTATAGGCAGGAAGTATCATGAGTGTTGTTAAGCTGCAAAGTAAGCCCATGCACAGTCATCCTCAATTTACTCCCAACAGAACCGAGCTTTCAGCATTTTTCTCATCTGTCTTCAATGTAGTTTTGTATAATTTATTTAAGTCTTTCAATTTCCTCTATTTCTTCCTACCTCAATTTTTTTTTTTTAAGGATCTCACTATGCAACTTGAACTCATAGTGATCCTCCTGTTTTCAGCTTACCCAGAGCTGGGGCTCAGTCACCAGTTCAGTATCCCCAGGGGCAAGGCTGGCATGGCATATGGTGCCAGGGATTGAGCTCTGGCCCTTATGCTTGTCTAAGCAGGCGCTTAGTCTGCTGAGCTATCTCACCAGCCCTCCTATCTCATCTGCACATCATTTCTCTTTTTATTTTAAAGAGGAAAATCCATACAAATAATGATATGAAAATTTAAAAACAAGATATGAGTAACAATAGTTGATACATTGTTTATTACTGTCTTCAAACTAGTTATTCAGATTATAAGAACTGGAAAGGAAGTTCAATTATCATTATTTGCAGATTATATGATATTGTACATCAAACACCAAAATAATTCCACCAAGAGATTCCTAAGACTAATAAACAAATTTAGTAGTGTAGTAGGATACAAAGTCAACATGCAACGTTCCTCTTCACAAACAACAAATTCACTGCGAAAGAAATTAGAGAAACAACACTCTTCACAATAGCATTTAAAACATTGAAATACTTAGGAATTAATCTAATAAATGAAGTAAAATATCCATTGAATGAAAATCACAACACTCTGAAAAAAGAGATTGAAGAAGATTTCAGAAGCTGGAAAGATATTTCTTGCTCTAGGAAAGGAAGAACCAACATTGTGAAAATGACCATACTCACAAAATAGTTATGCACATTTAATGAAATCCCTATAAAAATGCCATCAACATACCTCACAGATTTAGACAACATTCCTAAAATTCATTTGGAGCCAGAAATGACCTAGAATAACAAGGGGAATCCTGGCCAATAATGGCAAGGCAGGAAGCATTACAATCCCTGACTTGAAAATGTATTACAAAGCCACTGTGATAAAATCAGCATGATACTGGCATAAAACAAGACTTGATAGTCAATGAAACAGATTAGATAACAGTGGTTCTCAACCTTTCTAATACCGTGACCCTGCAATACAGTTCCTCATGTTATGGTGACCCCAAACCAAAAAATAATTTTGGTGGTTACTTCAAAATTGTAATTTTGCTACAGTTATGATTCGAAAGGGCTTTAGGTGACCCCTGTATTTTGGTCGTTCGATCCCCACCCAGGTTGCGACCCACAGATTGAGAACCGCTGAATTAGAAGATGTATACACAACTACGAACATACTCAGCCACCTTATTTTTGACAAAAAGGCCAAACATGTTCACTGGAAAAAAAAAAAATAGCCTCTTTAACAAATCACACCGTAAAAAGTGGCTTTCAATATGCTGAAAACTTAAACTAGATCCAGGTCTATTACCATACATTAAAATGAGTCAAAATAGATTAAAGATCTAAGTATTGCAAAAGAAACACCAAATCTAGAAGAGAAAGTAGGTAGAAATCTTAAAGACACAGGGGCAGGCAGAGAGTTCATCTACATAAACCAAACTGCACAAGAAATATTCCAAAGAATCAATAACTGTGATATCTTTTCATTGAGAAGTTTCTTCATGTCAAAATAAATCACCAATAGAGTGAAAACAAAACTCATGAACTGGGAAACAACTACAGCCAAATATCCCTCAGAAAAAGGACTTCTATCTAGAATATACAAAGAACTCAACAAAATTAGGCCCCCAAATTCAAAGACCCACTCCAAAAATTGCCATCTGAGATGAATACATACTTCTTAGAGGAAGAAATATGAGTAGCAAATAAATACATTAAACAATATTCAACAGCATAGCCACTTGAAAAACGCAAACTAAAACAATAGTGACATTTCATCTCGCCCCACAATTGGAAATTAATGTGGAGACACAATGAGAAATGAGGTTTAGAAGTCCTATTCAACCAACTATTCCCCTTCTGGGTATTTTTCGAGAAGAACTGGAAACATCATGCCACAGTGATATATGTGCACCCACATTTATAGTAGCACAATTTATCTTAATTCAATCTTAGAAACAACTCAAATGCCCATCAACCGAGGAAGGGATAAAAAATGTGGTATTTTTGTACAATGGAGTATTACTCAACTATAAAGAAAGATAAACTTGATGCTCTTACAGGTAAATGGATGCGACTAGGGGCTTTACTCATAAGTGAAATAAGTCAGACCCACATGTGTAAACATCATATTGTCTCCCTAGTGTAAGAACCTAAAAGAGTAAATAAAATCTAAAAGATATAATAGATATAGCAGAAGAAAAAGAAACTGAACATAGCAAATAAACAATTGGGTGGAGGGAAAGGAAAAAAGGAAAAAAAAAGAGGGGAAAGAGCATGCATATTTACACACAGGACAGCTGAGAGGATGAGTTTCTATCAGCTTTTTGAAAGTAGCAGTTAGTGCTTGAAATTTTTACTCTGACCAATTTTATGTGCTTGTATCTGTAATCTGAGCAACCAACTACATTGAAGAAGGCATGTGCAATATAGCAATCTCTGTTGAATAGCTATCATATTATTTTTTTAAAATATGTGTTGTTTCTAATGTCTACTTATTATTTTTGTGTCTTCTTTAAAATAAAATAAATAAATTTCCTGGCTTTTAAGGCTTTTAACACAATTAAAACCAAATGAGTTGAAATGTTCAATTTACAACGTTTTTTTTTTTTTTTTTTGGCCTGGCTCAGGCTGCCTTACTGGCAGCAGGCTTGTTGAGCGGAGGATATAATCTCGATCCCCTGTGACTCAGTGAGTTTGCCCAAGTAGGCATTTCAACAACTGAGTTAAGCTGCAGGGCTCCCTTGAAATGTTCAATTTAATGAATAAATAATATAAAAAAACTAACAAAATAGTATTTATTAAAGGACATAAAACTTTTATAAAGCTGAAGTATAAATGTTATAGGAAATGGTGTACTTTATTTAAATTTTGAAACTTTCTGTGGCAAAAACACCACAAACCTGACTAAAAGGCAAACAAATATGCCAGAAAACAAAATTGTAGCATATATGGAAAAAAACTGCTATATATGTGAATATATAAAGGCAGTTTATAAATAAAAAAAGATGAACAAAAAGTATAACAAAAATGGAAAGTTACAAGGTAGATTTAGAGTGTTCAACCTTACATTATTCATTAAACTACATATTTAAAAGTGCATTTTAAGTTTTTAACCTTTCATATTGGTAAATGATTAAAAGAAGTGTGACTCATACTTGTCAGATGAGTATAAAATTAACTAGACTTTTCTTAGGAGAGAAAAATTTAAAACCACATTTCCTTTTGTATGGCAACTTCACTTTTTAAAATATATTGAAAACTCATAATCTTGGTTGTATGCACTTATATACATAAATATTACTGCCATGTACTTAATAATTCACGTGTTTTATAATAAGGAAGTGGTGAAATGAATAACAGTATATATACACTGAATAATGCACTGCATCTGTTAAAATACTATTGCTGAGCAAAACAAAACTAACTTAACACATGGTAAATTGTTTACAATATCTTTTGTGTGATAAAAAGCAAGCTGTAGAGCTACAAACCGAATATAATAGCCTTTTGGTAGACACCTATAGAGAAACTATGCCACTAAAGATAGTGATCAATGTGTGCAGCATTATGTTTGGGAGGTGAAATTGCAGGTAACATTTTTCTCAACATTTCTGCATTTAAAAAATTTTCCACATTGCACTTGCACAGCTACGTCCCTTTTATTTTACAAAAGAAAACTACATATTTACATGTAATGTTCACAGGTAAAGCACTGAGAAGCTGGGGAGTGCTCAAGCCTGAAGGAAGTCAAGAGTTGGCAGGTAGTGTCAGTGTGAGCCTTCAGAGAAGCCGGCAGACTCAGGCAGGGGCACCCTGAGACTGTGCTAATGGAGATAAACCAGACACTTAAATATCACATGGTTTCTTTCAGGTGAGAAACCAAAGTATAAATACAGAGTGAAATAAAAGATAGATAATAGGAACTAGGGAGAGAGATCTTTACCAAACAGGAAGGGCTCAAGTGATGGAGGATGAGGGTGGGGTGGCTGAGGGGGTAGAAACATGAATGAAGATGTGCTTTGCACACTGCCAGCTTGACACAGGGGACGTGGTCATTATGTACTGCAAATACGTACTAAAAGAAAATACAGTCACTTCTGCTGAAGTGTAAAAAAAAATATGCAAAACAGAAGGGAGTTTGCACTGAAACATGAATCAGGGCTCAGCTCTGGACACCTTGCCCTTGGGGGTTCACCTATTGCCAAGGCCTTTACCGCATTAAGCCCAGCACCACAATAAACAGAGCTAATGGTGATGGGGCAAAAGAGACTCCACTTTAAGGAAGGCCACTTAAGTTCACTTAAACTATAGATAAACTCCCTCTCTCCCTCCATCCCATGCACCTAACCACAAACTCACTTAGAGAAAACCAGGGTTATAAAAGAGCAACAAATAGAACAACTTGGGGAATAAGACAAACATTAAACCACACTGCCCTATGACATGTAGATGGCCAACAGTGTCTGGGAAATGTAAACATTCTTGTAAAATTCCTGAAAGTGAGATAATGTGGTTACTATGGAAACCTGAAAACTATACAATCTAAAAGCAAAGTTCAGGCAAGTTTGAACAACTTTGGGAGTCAACTGAGTCAGGGCATCAGTCATTCATGAGCTTGCAATAAAAGCTCTCCTTTGCACTTGGTTTCTTCTGTGGGGACTTTGCTAGCTGTCACCTGCTGCTACATATGGAGGAGCCCTCTGAGGTCAGCTCCCCCAAGGGAGACCCTCATTTAAAGGGCCACTCCTCTGTGGCAGAGTACCCTGGCTGATTTCAGCTGGGCACCTGTGAGCGACTGAGGGGTAGGGCATGTGCAGCCACAAGGTGGGACAATGAAGCTCTGCTCCCAGACCTAGGCAAGATTTAAAACTGGATTTCTTATCTGCTTTTGGTTCAATTAGAAATTTGCTTTTCTTCCAGGCGGACAATTTGTTGGGCTCAGGCTCCCAGACATGAAAGCCATTTGGTCTCAGTGCAGCCAAGAATTTTGTTGGAGTTTTGTCTCTGAATTTCATCAGTAGGACTATAGATCTTAACATCCCTATGAGGCAGGGGACAAAGGACACCACTCTGTCCAAGCAAGCCAGACATCAAGATGCAGCACGGAGGACTTAGTGGCCTATGGCAGCACCAAGAAAGCAGAGTGGCAAGCAACAGAGAAAGCCTGAGAGTCACCATCCAGCTGCTGCAATATAGCAATGTGAAGAAGACAACAAGGAGGGACATGAGTCCCTGGAATGATCTGAAGTGCTAACTGAAGCCCATGGAGACAGTGAAGAGAGAAACTTCAGCGAAGGAGGAGGGAGCCAGCAGCGCCTTCTACCAAAGGGAAGACTACTCAAGAGGAGTGGTTCAAACCTGTGGACAGGGGCTAGGGAGCTACCTCTGTAGAATAAGTGCGTGCTTGGCAAGCACAAGGTCCTGAGTTCAATCCTCAGTACTGCAAAAAGAAAAAGAAAAGAAACCTGTGGACACACAGGGAGTGCTGGAGATTCCAGAGGCCTCCACAGAGAGATGCAGCAATGGATAGGAGCAGTGGCAATGAAGGACTGTATGAGCTGGCAGTGAGTGCTGAGGGCTTAGAGTTTGTTTCATTTGACTGACTGACTGGGAGTCATCTTGAGGAGGAGCCAGTTGAGCTCAGAACTCAGTCTGAGAAAAGCTACTGCTGGCTTCGTACCGCAGCTCCTAGCTGGGCTCAGGCCTGCAGAAAGTATGCTGATGTCTACTAGTCGAATGAGTCTGGTCTAGGCCAGAAAGTGCAGGTTCACTGAAATTATCTACTACCCCACCAAAAAGCTGCTTCTGGCTTGCTGGGATAAATCAACATGGACTAGGGCTCTCTGTCTCCACATGATGTCCACCAGTGACAGCAGGGACAAACCCGAAAGTTGACTGTTTTCTTTTTTTCCCTCTCTTGTTTGTTTATGCTATTGTAGTTTTATTTTTGTTTTTCTCTCCTTCATTGTTTAATCTTGCTTTATATAAGTGAATGTGTATCCCAGCCTTTTTGTGATTGCTCTATTCTGTTCTTCTTTTTAGCTTTTCCTTACATCTTTCCCTTCAGGCTTCTGCATCAGTTTCCCAAAGTCGGTGTGACATCTCCTTCATCTTCCAGCTTTTCTTCTAATCTCTTCCTCTTCTACTTTTCTATTTTTGTCCTAACCTATTTAAAAGTTTAACCACTAAGAGGAAAATTGACATATAAGGACTTGTATACTGCATATAATTTTCTGGTTTTAGATTTTGTTATAAAATAAGAAATCTAGTTCATATGAGAAAAGGTGGCAAATTAATGTCTAGCTCACTGTGTCATTTCCTAGGCTGTGATTGTTGCTACTCTAACTGTTCTAAACAGTTGTTCTTCCTCATATTCCAAGACTGAGACTGAAAAAAGATCACAGAAAATACTGCGGCATAGTGCCAAAGAACTAGGGGGTGGGTCAAGCAGCAACAGTATCTCATCCCCAAAAAATTTGAAGAGGTAGCATCTTGCAGCATACTCAATACCCCCAACCCAGTCATACTTGTAAGATATCTGGGGTAGGCAGCCATTTCTCAAGTGTGCTAAATACAGGCAATAAAACAACCCACCATAAGCAATTTACAGAAATCATATTAATAATTAAACTTTAAAAATAAAATAAAATGAAAAGACTTGTTTGTTTGTATTTTAGGGAAGGGTCTACAGGGTGCTTGGAGTCCCACTTCTAGGTTTGGATTCATAGTGATATACCTGTTTACAGCCTCCCAAGAGCTAGGATAACAGGCTAGCACCTCCACATCCAGTCTCAATTGCTGTCTCAGTGCGCCATGGGGGCAGAGCTGGCATGGCACAGCAGGTCTGAGACGGAGTACCCAGCCCCTCCATCTGCTTGCAGGTGCTTTAATCCACTGAGCTATTTGGCTGCCCCTGAGAAGACTCTTAAACAGGATGCAATCCCAGATAGCCATGTAACTAAAGGCAAACCCCGGGGGTATTGATGTGTGACAATTCAAAAGCCACCCACTTTGAAGTGGTAACACCAAAGCAATTTCATGTAGCTCTAGGAAAAATGAAATCACAAATAATTTCTCAGAAAACCACCGAGATGGTGTCCACATGCTAACCATGTTTAGTGACTCTAGAGCAGATATAGAACAAAAATTAGAGGAACATAAGAGAATTATAGAAGCTGTAAATGTGCAGCATAAGAAAGGAATGGAATCCATAGGGCATATTCAAGAGAATAAAAATTCTCTTAGAAGTTTTCATAGCAGATTAAGCCACTGTGAGGCCAGGATCTCTGATGTAGAAGACAAGGCAGTCAGACATGAACAAAATCATGAAAAGAAAGATCTCTTAAAAACAGTAAGGGACTATGAGAGATGAACCCAGCAGCTGCAAGATAAGACAAAGAAGAACTTAATATTGATTAGAGTCAATGAAACATTAGGAGATAGAACAAATTATATATATATATATATATATATATACATATATATATATATATATATATATATATATATATACACATACATATATATAAAATCATTACAAATATGGAGGAAATCTTCCTTGGTAGAGAAAAAGACTTTAACATACAGATAAGGATGCATGTAGAACTCTAATTTGCCAAAAGTAAAACCACATCTACACATAGGCATATCACAATCAAGATTCCAGAAATTCAACACAAGAATAGGGTATTAAGTGCTATTAGAGAAAAGAAGCAAATCACCTATATAGGAAAACCCATCAAAATAAGAGTTGACTTTCTCAGCACAAACCTTTAAGTTAAGGAGAGCCTGAAGTATTCCAAGTTCAAAATGAAAGCAAATTTCTGCTTAATTTGATATAACCAGCAGAAGTCTTTTAAAACTGGTGGAGAAATAAGATAACTTCCATGACAAAGGATATTCGAGGAAATTTGTGACCACCAAATCAGCACTCTAAAATATTTTTATGGACATTATAAAAAAAGATAACAAGGGCTACAATTTTATGAACCCTAACAGAAGAAATTCACTAGACAAGGTAAACAGTTAAACTGAGGGAGTGAATAAAAAAGGAGAGGCTCCAACAGCAGGAAAATAATGTGACAAGGATAAGTTAATACACATCAGTTGTAACTATCAATGTTAATGATCTCAATCCACCAATCAAAAGACACAGACCGGCAGAATGAATCACAAAACAAGATAAATAATATGTTGCATACAAGAAACACTTTTAATTAAAAAAGAAATTCATAGTTTGAGAGTCAAGAGGATGAAAAATATTTGACATGAACACAGAAGAAAGCAAGGGTAGCTATCCTACTGGCAGATAAAGTGAATTTTAAGTCAAGATTAATGAAGAGAGATAAAGAAGCTCACTATATCCCTCTAAAGGGCACACTCCAAGAGGAAGAGATAACAATAATAAATATACATGCAATAAAGAGGAATGCACCAAAATATATAAAACAAATACTAATGGGCATGAAAACCAAATAAACAAAAATAAAATTATATTGGGGATCTAAATGCCTTCTTGCCACAATAAGACAGATCAACTAGACAAAATATCAGCAATGAAATATTATAACTCAATCAAGCTTTTGAACAAATGAATTTAGTGGATGTCTTCAGAGTGTTTCATACCACAACATCAGAATACATGTTCTTTCCAGCTGCACGCAGGACATTCTCCAAAACAGACTAGAACATGCTTAAATACATGCAAAGGAATTGAAATTATCCTATACATAGTATCAGACTATAGTACAGTGAAGTTGGAAGTTAATGGCAAAAGAAACCACAAGAATGTCATAAACACATGGAAATTAAACAGCACCCTCCTGAACAATCAATGGGTCACAAATGAAATTAAAGAAGAAATTTGACAATTTCTATAATTAAATGATAATGACAATGCAATATACAGGAAAGCATGGGACACAATGAAAGCAGTCCTACATGGGAGATTTATAGCAGTTAATACAACATCTTAATGATGAACAACTTAATGATTCTAGAAAAACAAGAGCAGTCTACACCAAAAGCTCATAAAAGGGAGGAAATAATAGAGATTAGAGCAGAAATTAACATATAGAGAACTAAAAAGCAATACAAAGAATAAGAGAGTCAGAATTGTTTTTTTTAAAGATTAAATAATTAAAAAACCTCTCTCCAACTTTATCAAAAAAGGAAAGAATAGACTTAAATCCACATAATTACGAATGAAAAGGGTGAGATCACAACTGACCCAGCAGATCCAGTAGACAGATCATTTATACCTACTTCAAAAACTTGTATTATAATAGGATAGAAAATGCAGAATAAATGAACAGATTCCTTGATACATATGAATTACCAAAGCTGAACCAAGAAGATATAAATATCCTAAATAAACCAATATCAGTGAAATTGTAAAAACCTACCAACAAAGAAAAGCCCATACCCTGAGAGTGCAAAGCTTAATTCTACAAGAAACTTGGAGAAGATCTAACACCACTCCTTCTCAAACTTTTAATGAAATTGAAAGGGAAATAATACTATCTAATTCATTCTTGGAAGCAAGCATTACTCTGATACCAAAACCAGAAAAAGATCCAACCAAGAAGAGAACTCTCCTTAAAGCCAATCTCCCTAAGAAACATAGACCCAAAACCCTCCCAATAAATTCTAGCAAACAGAATGCAGCAAATCACCAAGAAGATTAAATACCATCACCTAGTGTGATTTTTCTAAGGGATGCAGGAATGCATCATCCATTAATAATAAATGTTATACACCATATTAACAGAGCCAAGGATAAAAATCATATGATCATCTCACTAGATGCATTTGAGAAAGTACCCATTCATGATAAAAATTCAGCACCCGTTCATGATGAAAACCTCACAGAAAATTGGAATCGATAATCTTTATCTCAATCTGATAAAAGCAATCTATGACAAACCAATGGCTAACATCATACTAATTGAACAAAAAACTAAAAGCTTTCTGTCTAAAGTCAGGAACAAGACAAGGATGGCCACTGTCTTTACATAGGTCTGGAAAATTTATCCTGAGCAATTAGACAAGAGAAAGAATTAGAAAAATAATAATAGGAAAGGAAGAAGTTAAATTATTATTTGCAAATGATATTTACTCTACCTGGAAGACTCCCCAAAGTCCACTGAAAACCTGCTAGATTTAATAAACAAATTCAGTAACATAGCAAAACACAGTCAACACTCAAAAATCAAGTCTTTCTATACATGAATAACAAAGTGAGAGAAAAATTAGGAAAATGTAGCTTTTGCAATAGCATCCAAGAAAATGAAACACCTAGGAATCAATCTAATAAAGGAAGTAAAAAAAAGATCTCTACATTGAAAACTATACCACCTTGAAAAAGGAGGTTGAAGTGGATGTCAGAAAATGGGAAGATAACTCTTTCTCTTGGATAGGAAAAACTAATATAATGAAAATGGACATACTTCCAAAACTGTTAGATGTTTTACTCCAACTCCAATCAAAATTCCAATAACATATCTCAAAGAATTAAAGAAAAAAAATCCTAAAATTCATTTGGAGACAGAGAAAACTTAGAATAGCAAAGTCAATTCTGACCAACAAAGGTAAGGCAGAGGGCATTGCAATGAAGATTTGAAAGTACATTACAAAGTTATTGTGATAAAACAGCATGATATTGGACAAAAAAAGGGGGGATGGGGTGGGACGATAGCTCAGTAGAATAAGTCCTTGCCTGGCAGGCATAAGGACCTGAGTTCAATCCCTAGTTCTGCAAAACAAACAAACAAACAAACCACAAAACAAACAAACAAATAAGAACAATAACAAAAAATAGACCCAAAGATCAATGGAACAGATTAGAAGATACACCTCTAAACATACTCAGCCGCCTTAATATTTGACAATGGTGTCAAAAACATACACTGGAAGAAAGACCATCTTTAATCAATAGTGCTGGAAAAACTGGCTCTGGACATGTTGAAAATTAAAATTGGACCCATTTCTTCCACCGTACATTAAACTAAATTTAAAATGGATCAAAGATCTAAATATGAAGACAGAAACATTTGAGGACCACCCGCTTGGGACCCCTCTCATGTTCCTCTCTCAGACAAGAGCTTTCTTTCCCCCCAATAAACAGAAACATTAAATCTTCTGGCAATAGGCAACATTAGCAAAAACATTGGTGTAGGGAAAGACTTTATGACTAAAATCCCAAATGCCCAGAAACTATCATAAAGAATCAACAACTGGGATCTCATCTTATTCACAGCAAGAAAAAACACTAACAGAGTGAAGAGACAATCCAGAATGTGGGGAAAAATGTTTGTTGTATGTTCCTCAGACAGATATTTACTATTAAGAATCTATAAAGGACTAAAAAAAAAAAAAATCATCCCTCCCAAATTTAAAAACCCAATCCAAAAATGGGCATCTGAGATGGATACACACTTTTCAGATTAATCACAAATATCAAAAAATGTATCAAA
The DNA here is from genome assembly GCA_004027025.1 of Myocastor coypus. Classification (NCBI taxonomy): domain Eukaryota; kingdom Metazoa; phylum Chordata; class Mammalia; order Rodentia; family Myocastoridae; genus Myocastor; species Myocastor coypus. Next base: position 20,461 of record PVJA010005621.1, read on the forward strand.
AATGTTCAACATCACTGATCATTTGAGACATGCAAGTTAAAACAACACTGAGATTCCAGTTCATCCTGGAAAAAATGGCTATTATTAAGAAATCTACAATAACAAGTGCGGGAGGGGATGTGGAGACTGGTGCAACTCCTGTGGAAATCAGTGTGGAGATTCCTCAAAAACTAGGTCCAACTGGAAGTCCTATTTGATGGAGTAATTCCCCGTCTGATTAACTTCCTAGAAGTTAGAAACATCATAGCACAGCGATATATGTGCATGCATATTTATAGCTGCACAATTGTAGCAGCTTGTAACAGCTAGATCTTGGATCTTTGGATCTAGAGCCAAATGCCCATCAACCAAGGGCTGGATAAAAACCATGTGGTATTATTATACAATAAATTACTACTCAACCATAAAGAAGAGTAGACTGGAGACTTTTATAGGTAACTGGGTGCAATTTAAGACCATACTCAGAAGTGAAACAAACCAGATGTACAGGTATAAACATTGTATTCCCTCCCTAGTGTGAGAAGTTTAAAGAGTAAATAAAATCCAAAATGTAATGTACTGTAAAATTAGAAGAAACTTCAAAAAGAAAGACTGGGATGGGTGAATGAAGAAAAGTACAAAGGGAAAAGCAATATATATATATATATGTATAAGTAAAATATATTATAGCTTTATATCTTTGTTATATATATATGTATATTGTATTTATTTGTACCATATAATTATTCCTATACTATACCACTTATCTTTATATGTGTATTTATTATATAAACATGTCTGATACATTATATATTTTCATATATAATATGCAAAATACTGCTAATATGCAAAAAATTGCAATATATTAAGTGCAATACATAAATATATTGAATTCTATATATTAAAGCAAAATTTTATTAACCAAATTAATTATGACTTATTAAAATAAGTTAAATATAAATTTTACAAATTGTTAACATTAATACACATATTAAAATAAATATTTCATAATAAATAAATTTTGTTATAAATATTAAACATATTGTGATATATGCAAATATATGTAAATATATGCATTCTGTATTTATTCATATATACTTACACAACTTTATAATATAAAAGTTAAGATAGTTACACTACTAATTTCTTTTAGTTTATTGAAAGGGTTTTGCTAATATTGTTTGGAGGATTAAACGTCGATATGTTGTACTCTGAGTAACTAATTTAAAGATTAACAGTATGCAATGTATTAACCATTATCGCCCTTCTATTATCTTGTTTAGAAATTTTCTTTTATTTTTCTCTTTAAAATTAAAATAAAATAAAATTTAAAAATATGTGGAAGAGTATTGCTTTCAATCTGATAATAAACCAGGCGCAGACAATGGGAGAGGAGCGCAGGCTTCGGCCAACCGTCCCGGAAGCGGGAACTTTAGCCCGCAGCTTCTGTTGATCACCAGGCAAAGGTCGGTTCGTCAGCTGGGACGTGGCCGCCGTACGTGAGCTGCCTCGCCCAGGAAGCGGGAAGTGCCCGCACCTCCGAGCCGTGTGTGCGCGCGCGCGTGCGCGTGGGAGTTAAAGCGCTCGGCATCTCTGCGTTATCTGTCGTCTGGCGCGTTGCGAGTGTCCTTGCCAAGACGCGGCGCGCAGCCAGCCAGGCGCCGGAGTCGCACCGCCCGGGGGTCCCCCAGCCCCGGTGACCCCCGCCGCTCCCGCCGCCCCCCACCCCTGGACCCACGCAGCTCCCCGAGGACCCCCGCCGCTCCCGCCGCCCCCCGCCCCACGCAGGCCCCCGGGGACCCTCGCCGCTCCCGCCGTCTCCCGTGCCGCTCCCGCCGTCTCCCGTGCCGCCCCGCGCCGTCCCAGCTCCGAGGGACCAGAGGCTCCGAAGGGATCGCGGCGCCCGGGTTCGCGCTCAGCGACCCGGCGTCCAGACTCGATGCGGCACTGCGGAGAGCGTGCAGCCGGCTCGGCCTCCGGCGGCCTCCGAGCCGCGGACGCCGCCCGCAGCTCCCTCCAGGTGACCCGGGAGGCGAACCGGCCCCGCCCCGCGCGCCGCTCCTCCTCCTCCGCCCGAGCGAGCCCGAGGCCGCGGATCGCGCCGCGCCGCGGGGCAGAAGCGGGGCAGAGGCCGCCGAGGCGGGCGCCACGGGCTTTCTTTCTCGGAGTTCCCGTCCCGGACCGGGTGAGCCTACGGGGGTGCGGGGAGGAGGCTTGGGGTCCGGAGTGCGGGCCAGAGAGTTGGGGCGCTCGCGGGAGGGCTTGAGCGAGACGCCCGGCTCAGGGTTTTATAGTTACAGGCTCGGGTCCAAGTCATCAGATCCCCAGTCTTTTTGAGGGGTCAGCTAATTTCCAGAGCAACAGAGAGATCGTCCCCAAGTAGTTAAAGTGTGAATATAATTTAAGGCCTCACCGAATAATGAAATAATCATAAAATTAAATGAAGTCTAGAAAACTGAACTTTGTTAAGAGAAACTAAGTTCGAAGCAGGAGACTCGCGGGTTCAAATTCTCTCTGTTGCTTGGTGTATGTACTCTTTGCCTCTTGGAAGTTGGTTGACTTCCGTCGTAAGACACAAAGGCTACGATGTGTAAACCGAGCTTCCCAGTACCAAGAAGGTGCTGGCGGAGCCAGACGCGAGGCCCGTTTCCGTACAGGATGCTGCTTGCGCGGTGGCGTTGAGACAGCAACGCTGCAGGGCTGGATCAGCCTAGAGCGGAGCTCGGCCGACAGACATCGCGGGAATTAGGCTGGACTTGAACTTGGCTACGGAAAGCCCGTCTAAAACACTCGGCAGGTGGAGGGGGCAGGGGCAGCAACCAAAGTCACCTGGCCTTCTGCATCTGTTCAAATATGTAGAGTATGTATAATGGTTTATTTATTTTAAAATAGTATCGACTTCGGGTTTACGTACAAGAAATATAGAAGAATAGCACCTGTAGTTTGCCAGCCTTTGCCTCTTGAGCTTAAATTACAGGGAAGTGACCTGATTTTGTGAATCTTTTTAAATGACAATTTTGTTGATGTTGCCTAGTTTTACTGATGTTGTTAGCTAGCTTTGAGCAGAGGACAACTTTGTATTTATGACTAGCAATTTCTACCAACAGCATTTTATATTTTAATTTCATTAATATATGTAAATGTTTTGCATTGATCCTAACAACGTGCTATTTCGTTTTTTTTTTTTTTTAATTTTTATTTATTTATTTTTTTCTTGTTTCAGAACCTTTGTTTGTTTATTCACTCATTTTTATGGCCGGCTCAGCCCGCCCCGAGGGCAGGGCTGGTGCAGCATGTGGTGCCTGGGATCAAACCATGGTCCCTGAAGCTGCCCAAGGTTCCCTAAGCAGGGGCATTAGACTACTGAACCATTCCGCCAGGCCCCAACGTGCTATTTCAATTGCTTCTTTTTCATAAATTGTAGAGCTGAAGTGCTGAACTTTTACTATTATTAGATATTGCCTTGGGAATTATGGATAGAATTCTGAAGCCAAATAACTTTACAGTGTTATTGTACCCTGGGGTGAAATAGTAGTTACTTTAATTAGATAAAACTTATAAAATAATCAAATTGATTTAGAATAGAGTATTTGTCAAAGAGGAAAAACACTTTTATGTTAACAGTATATTGCTGAACTGCTTAAATCAAATTATTTGAATATATACTTTAATAATTATATATCTATATAAAGAACAGTAGTCCCCAAATGAAATATATCTAGTTAAACATATTGGATATTGACATTAAATCTATTTCATCACAAACTGTGTATGTTTTCCTAATTAAACTTGTCTTAGTATACACATAGTTTTTCTACTACTTCTGATGAGCATAACACTTTACAACAAGCCCCTAAATATTGGATCAAATAACAAACAGTGACTAAGAAACAAATCAACTTTGCCAGTTGTTTTCAGAATTTACCAGTTTGGTCTCAGACTCACAGTGATCCTTCTGCTTCAGTCTCCCAAGTGCTAGGATTACAGGCAAGTGCCACCACACCCAGCTTACATGTCTTTTAAGCATACGATTAAAAATTTTATTCATGACCTTGGTTTTAAATTACTAAAATGAGAAGCATCTTTTAATTGAAAAGAAAACCTAATGTTTACAGTTCATTGGTTATATAGATTCATTGATTACACTGTAGAGGGGCATTTAGAGTTACTATCAAGGGGTTCATATAAAAGTCAAGATTTAAAAAAATGTTCAGGTATAGACTAATCAAACACAGTCTCTGAGAAAGCACGTCTTAATGTTCTTTCTTTGCACTAAAGTCTAGATTTAGAGAACTATTCTGTTGCAGAAATTAACCTATAGTTAATTATCAGTTGTAGCAATTTCATCACTCCAAAAATATAATGCTAACTACTAGCGAGTAATGGTTGTAGAATGTGAAGATGCTTCCACTTTAAATTGTGAAAATTTGATCCTAGAAGCTTAGAGACTTAAAGGAAAACTTCCTGCACTGTTAGCCAGAGTGTAGTACATGGAGCACAAAAGAAAAAGTGTAACTCTTTTATAACTCATACAGGAACAGGAAAAATGAATTCTGTGAAGTTAACTTGCAGAATTTCTTCTTGGCAACCCAGCTGAAGTGGAGAATCGTTGACCTCCGCCATAGTAACAACTGCAGAAGCTTCGGTGGCCAATGAGCAGCTCCCTCCCAGGCTGAACTGTGGCGAGATGCCCTAGACCCTTAAGTAGCTTGACCCCAGTCTGCTTTTCCATTTGCTTCTGTTCTCCTCCTCTCCCTTGAGACTCTCTGGACCAAATGAAATACATTGCATTAAGTGCCATGCAGAGGTGCAGTAGAATGCTAGACACTTGGCATTTCAGATGAGATTGTAATTCACTGATCGGGTACAAATGTCTTTGTTTGATCTGTGTTTTATTTAATCCAGTCCTTTTTTTTTTTGGATTTTAGGGAAGGGTCTACAGGGTGTTCAGGGTCTCACTACTGAATCAGACTCATAGTGATGCAACTGTTTATAGCCTCCCAAAAATGGGATTATAGGTGTCCGCCATACCCAGTCTCAATTGCCATCTCAGCACACCCTGGGGGCAGGTCCTAGGATCTAACTCTGCCCCCCCACCTACTTTAAATATATTTTTATCTGTAACAAAAATTCCTCATGAAACTAATGCCGCTCAACAAAGTGGTAGTTTTTATACTTCAACTCTCATGTCATCTCAGCAAATACGGCATGTTATTTTGGGGGGAAAGTGGGTGCAATATTTCCCAGAAGAAATTCTCTCGAGACCAGCCTGGGCTACAAAAGTGAGCTCAAAGCCAGCCTCAACTGCATAGTGAGACCGTGTCTCAAAAAAAAAAAAAAAAAAAGAAATTCTTCCATTAACTCTTATTTTCTTTCTCTTAAAAACTAGGTAGTGAATGAAATTATTGACCACATATAGCTTAATCTCCTTTCCCCAAGTGATGTAAATGCATGCAGTTCTGCTTTCCACAGTCTTAGGTTCCAGTTCAAAGGTTTGAGATAAAGGCTTAATTTTTTTTTTTAAGTTCTTTTAAAACGTATTTGTTATAGGGCCTCACTATGCAGCTTGAGCTCATAGTGATCCTCCCTGTTTTCAGCCTCCTCAGCGCTGGGATTATAGGCATGTACTACCAAGCTTGGACTTAGTCACTGGCTCAGTATGCCCAGGAACAGGGCTGACACTTAATTTTATTTGTAATATTTTGATGTTTCCCATGTAACAAATATTATAAATGTTTCATATATATCTGCATATATTCCTTTACCCTAGAAGACACAAAAATGAAATAATAATAATCTTTTTCTAAATTATCTAGCAAGGGCCAGTGAGATAGCTCAGTGGACTAAGCACTTGCTTAGGCAAGTGCAGGGATTGGAGTTTGATTCCTGGCACTGCGTGCTGCTCCGGCCCTGCCTCTGAGTACACTGAGCCACCACCAGAACCAGGCGTGATGGTGCATGCCTATAATCCCAGTGCTGGGGAGGCTGAAAAGAGAAAGATCACTACAAGTCCAAGCTGCATTGCATAGTGAGACACAGTAACAAATTCATTGAAAGAAAGAAAGAAAGAAAGAAAAAAAGAAAGAAAGAAAGAAAGAAAGAGAAAAAAAGACCTAGTAGTCACTTTAAGTAAAATAAAATATGGCTAGAGAACAAAAACAGCAACTACCATAATACCTCAGATAACAAGCCAAATTTGGCAAAATTTTGCTTCTGTTTTTAAATTCTGCATCAGGTGACAAACATGATTGTGGCATCTCTTCCACTGTGACATGTAGTCATAGCTTCCTGTAATTGAGATCCTGGTGGCAGATCCCTGAACACTCTGTGAAGATTTTATGTGTACTTTTTAACATATAGAGTACTGTACAGCGTGGCTCCAAAGAAAATACAGAGTGGAAATGAAGGTGACAAAAGATGAAGAGCAGTGTTGGAAGTAAAACAAAGCAAAACAAACATGCTAAGAAAGTTTTGAAGAAAATAGCCAGAGTTGAAGATAAAAATTATAAAAAAGCATGAGTATGCTATTCGTGGGACTATTACTGATCTGGCTTAAGAAGACAAGGTGGCAAAGTCCACAGTCTCACTATTTTGAGGAATAAAGATGTCATCAAGTGGCCATGGTAGCAAAAGAAGTAATGATGTCAACCAAGCAGAGGACATGGTGCTGGAAGAGGTGACAAACTTTTGTCAGTGTGGCTGAATAAGAAACAGCAGACCAGGGGTAGCATCAGTGAAGGTAGGGTCCATGAAAAAGCCAGGAAATTGAAGAGTGATGTACTGCAAGAAAACACCACAACAAGTACAAATGGTGAATTTAAAGCTAGTAGAGAGTGGTTTGAAAAATGCTGTAATAGAAGTGCCATCCATCAGAGAAGTGCCATGCACAAGTAAGACATGGTGTGAAAACTGAAAAGGTAAAATAAGGTTCAATTAGGCAAGCACAGGGACTGGGTTTTTACCCCAGGTACCACATGCAGTGCTGGCCCTGCCCCCAGGAGTGCTGAACCAGCCACCAAATCCAGGTATGGTGGTGCACACCTGTAATCCCAGCGCTGGGGAGGCTGAAAATGAGGATCACTACAAGTCTGAGCTGCATAGTGAGACCCTGTACCAAATACATAAATTTGATTGAAAATATATACTAGATTCTTGGAAATAGGAAGATAATATTCCAATGGGAAGGAGAAAAGGGAGGAGGAGGAGAAAGGAATGAAGGGAAAAGAAAACAGCATAGAAGGAAAAATGGAAACAAAGCTTGTGTAAATAAGAAGGAAATTTGGGCAAAAATCAAGATGTATTAGGTACAGGTACAAATTCCCTATGATGAATGTGATTATTATGTATATATGAAATGTACCAATAAAATTAATTTTTTAAAAAGACACCATGAGGCTTTCATTTCTGAAAAGGCTACCACAGAGCCCTCCAAGAAAGAAATGATGAAGTCTGAAGGCTGCATCACTCAGCTGTGATGAAACAGGGCTCTTCTGGGAGAACCTGCATCATGCAGGAGGAAAAGGGAGTGCTGAGCCCAAGCCCAGGAAGGACACAGTCACCTCTTTGCTATGGGTGAACACAAGCACCAATCTGAGGATTAAGCAACTGCTGGATGCCATTCCCAGTCCCTTCAGCATTCAAGGAACAAAATGGGAGCAAGGCCAGGCTGCCTGTCATGTGGAGGTCCCACGGGAAAGCCTGGATCACAAGTCAGTTGTTCATGGAATGGTAACATGAGGTGTTTGTACTCACCACTAAGGAACAGCTTTCTGACAAGGATGCCTTCTTCTAATGGACAGTGCCCACAACTTTGAGGAGCTGTGCACAAAGGTACTCTTCACCAAGTACTTTAATGTCACTGAAGAGATGTTCTTGACTCTGAAAAGTTCTGGATGAAACAATTCCACATTCTTCTCTGCCTCAGCCTCATTGACAAAACATAGGCATATGTCATGCACCAGAGCTTCAACTTGGCCTGGAGAAAACTGTGGCCAGAATGTGTTACTGAATGTGACTTTGAAGGTCTGATGTATAAGTCTGGGAGGAGATTGTGTCCACAGGAGATTATGGGCCTGGACAGCCATGGTGCAGACAGAGGAGCTTGTTTAGAACCATGAGGAGGAGATGATGATGGGAGAACTTGATGAAGTCAGGGTGGGCAGCAGAAACTGCTTGTCAAGGGATGTTCTACTGAGAAAGAGGAAGGGGATGGGGGTACCAGTTAAGTGATAAAGTCCATTGTGGAAAAATACAACAAGTGCCAGCTTTTCTTTCAGAAATAGCACCCCAACGTAACTAAGAATCAGAGTGTTGAATTGTTCATTTCTGTTCAGTCTGTCATTTCTGGAGGGTTGTGAAGCACAGCAAAAAACAAAAACAAAACAAAACAAGTAACGTTACACAGATTTTCATCAAAATTGACACTGCCCCTAAGAGATAAGAAAGAAAACCACAGAGAAGCTTATCCTGATGTCCTTACCCAGGGCAATTCTTTCTCCAGATAATAAGTTCTTCCCCACCCATCTTGTTGTTTTTCATGCCCGGAGCTACCTCAAGCAAGGTTAGTGTTCTCTCTCATCATACTGTACTTTCCATATTTTTGTGGCTAAAGAAATATGTACGGTTCAAAACAGACTAACTTTATTTACATTGAGCCTTACTGGGAAGCTTGATTGAACTAAAATTACTTTATGACTACATTCATAGGGGTCGTCAGAACAGATTAATATTTATATTTAATTTAATAGCGAACTGTGATCTGGTTTATGACTAAGTTAATTCTAGACCAGAATCTTGGGACAAATTAAGTTTGTGGACCAATTACTACTGTAATTAGAGAGCTGCAGGTAATTTGCTGTGACAGTTCATATGGAAAAGAAATTCTGGGACGTTAACAACTATTGAGGAGCATCTTTTCCTGGTTCTTTGTAAAATCCTGACCCTTGTGATAGTTCATGTATCAGAAACAGGAGGCGGTAGATACAGATACATGGGAGCCAGCACAGAGGAGAAGTATAGTTTGCATATTCAAAGAAGTGAACCAGTTTTTCCACTTTTAAATAACCTGTGGTTGAGCATCAGATGATATTTTCAGTCACTGGCTCCTGCAAGTTCGTTTGGGTTTGGATTCCCTTCCCCACATCACTCATTTTCTTGCTTCATTCCCGTCACAACAACCGACACATCTAGGCAGGCCCACGTGGGGCCGGAACACAGCACCAGGGGAGGTGAGCTGTTCATGCTTCATTCTTGCCTGTGTTGTACATGCCCTGGCCCAATCTGTTCTTGCTTCCTTGGACACCAGGCCCCATTTGTGTGCTCAGGACCATTTTGCTTTCTGTCCTAGATCTGCCTACCATGTCTAGTGCTATTTATTTTTGCAAGACTTCATTGCTGACCTAAAAAATCCCCTGACTCTTTAGCTATTTTCTTTTCCCTTTCTCTCCCCACCCCTCTTTCTTTTTTTTTTTTTTGAATTTAGCACTGGGTCTACAGGGACTCACTATGTAGATCAGACTCTAAGTGATTCTCCTGTTTTCAGCCTCCCAAGCACTGGGATTACAGGCACATGACACCACGGCCATTCTCAATCAGGGTCCCAGCCACCCCGGGGGCTGGGCTGACATGGCAAGATGAGAACTGAACCCTGGCTGCTGCCCTCTGCTGAAACAGGTGGTTTAGTCCACTGAGGTATCTGGCTGGCCCTCTTGAGCTACGTTCTAGCAGGGAAAATGAAAAAGTAAATAATCAGTCTTACTAAATGGTCTTAATTTACATACAATCTGTGTTAATAAACTCTGGCCAAAAGGATTGGTAATGGCTGTGATTCACCATTTATACAAAGCACTTACGTTTGTAGTAATCACCCACATTGTTAAGTCCTGGCTTATGCTCTTATAAAGAACTAAACATCTGAGAAAGACCCTGAAGCTTCTAGACTGGTGATTCTTCCTCTTAAGTCAGTTCATTTCTGCTATTCATGATCTGTGTATTACTTCTCTCTAAGCCAGTGGTTCTCAGCCTTTCTAATGCCGTGATCCCACAATACAGTTCCTCATGTTGCGGTGACCCCAAACTAAAAAATAATTTTGGTGGCTACTTCAAAACTGTAATTTTGCTACAGTTATGATTTGGAATTTAAATACCTGATATGCATTATGTATTCTCATTGCTACAAATCAAACATAATTTAAACATAGTGATTAATCACAAAAACAATATTTAATTATATGTTCAGAAATACTTATTACTAATTCCAATAAATAACATTTCACCATGGCATAGCATGGGTTTAAATATGTATTTTCTGATGACTTTAGGTGACCCCTGTGTTTTGGTTGTTTGACCCCACCCCCCGGGGGGTTGTGACTCACGGGTAGAGAACCGCTGCTCTAAACCCTAGAACGCTAAATGAGACTCCTAAGTGTACCAAATTTCAATAACTTAGATTTTTTCAGAAGAACTATACTAGGTTCAAATTTACTATAAATCATGATGAATAGAAATGGAGAAACAGGGAGAAGAAATAATTTGAATTCATAGATGTATGCCTCACTCAGCAATTAACAATACCAAGGAGAATTTACTGAATCCTTTACTTAGCTTTCCAGTGTTTGAAAACTGTCTGAATAAATTTAAACCAGTTTTTAGGTCAGACATGATCAATATCATTTCTTACCTAAATGTTATGTTTTGCCTATGGAAAAACTTGTTACCTGTTTTCATTTTCTCCCATTAAATTCCATTTAAATATCTTCTTAAGGTCAGACAGAGAATAATACAAGGACCTTTGAAAGTCTTTCTTCTTCTGTAGTCATTTGAGGCTGGCTATAATTTGTTTTAGCAGATGTTACCAGTTTGAAAATATGCAAATACTTATACTGTAACACATGGAAATCAATTAGGAATCTAATGCAGTAACCAAAGAGGAAGGCAATGGAGGTTTGGCACAGACTGTACTAGTGGAAAGACTTTTGAATTCATATTATATATTAATAGTATTCTCAGGAGGAAGTGCATTTGGAATAGAATTGCTTATGATGAAGGATGAAACTGGGTCTTAATGTTGGAGCATGATTATGTAGATAGGAAAAATTGTAAAAGGCTGAATCCTGATCCAAGGGAGAAGGTGGCTTTGTTTCAGCTGTTTTGCTTTTATGACACCTGCTAGAAATGTAAATAGAGGATAAGGAGGTTAGGTGAGTCTGGAATGCACAGAGAGGTGGGGCAGAGACAGAATAGTTTACCTGGGAGGAAGCAGGGCGGAGTGAGCTCTCAAACAGCACTTAGAGAGCATAGAGAGAAAGGGGGCAGAAGACTAAAACCCTGAGACATGTGAAATGGCCAGAAAATACAGCAAGGAGGGGTAAAGGACTAAAATGTAATCTAGGTCTGAAAAGGAGAAGATAGTGGCTGGGACACAGGGTCACTGGTGGAGACCTTGCTATGGGACATTTAGAATGCTTGTCTTTAGAAAAAGAAAAGGGCTATTCAGAGTGACAAAATTTAGGGACAAAACTTATGTTTTAAGAAGCTAGTGCAAGAGTTGTGTAACCAGACCTCCCAGACCCAGTCTTGTGAAGCTGGATTTGTTGGGCTAATGCAACATGTCAAGTCTGTCTGAGAAGAGCCTAAAATGCCCATGTGCCTCTGTGTTGTAGTTACTTGGGTTAAGTTACTTGGGCCACTCTGGTAGATCCCTTGCCAACTGTATGTAATGAAAGAGGAGCACTGTGATTTGGGTGAGTGGGTAGCAGTGGAACAGGAAATAAGACACAAATCAACTATGATGGTGGAATGTAAAATGCAGTATTGTGGATAAAGGTTATGGGAAGGCTTAAAGATGTTCCACTGAGTGGAGCCTGGAAGGAAGCAGAGCACTGGACTTGCAGTAGTAAGAACCATCTTGTCAAAAGGGAATCGATGAGATTCACAAATACGTCATTTCCTTAGACTGTAGGCATGAGGTTAAGTAATGCTTCAATTTTGAGTTTGGACAGGTAGATTTGATAGACTTAGTTGCCACTGGGATATAAGTTTAAGGGACCTGTTGCTGAGAATGAGATCCTACAAAGTTTTGGGACTGAAAAGTTGATGCGATGGTCAGAATGATAAAAACAAAAGAAGATGCTGGTGAAGTACTAAGCTTAGAGACTAATGCATGATGCCTGGTATGATTAACAAAGTACTATAAGGAAGAAGCTTCAGGGATTTTGTGGAAATAGTGGAATGATTATTCTCCTCTTTTTGATTTTTTTCCTTCAGGCATCCTAGATAATTAAGATATAAAGTGTCTTCCATTTATCTTTTCCAAGAAGGACATGGTGCACAAATTGCTCCTTCATTCTTTCCTTCCTTCCTGAAAACTGACATTAAACTTTATCTCCAGTCTATCTTTATATTTTGCCTACATTCCATATGACATTGTATAGACTTGGAGCAACAATATATACTTAATTTCTGTGATATAGTATAATTGGAAATATATGCTTAAAAATCTTTATTGTGCTCTAATGCCATTTACATTTCCAGAGTCTGAAGGAGATTTAAAAGGTATTATATAGGCCTTAATTAGCCTGTAGTTGTGTGAAACCTTGTTCATGAGTAGATGATTAGGGATGGGTACAACAATATCGAGTTAAGTTGTTGCAATAGCACGCATATGTTCCCTTGCATAGATTCATACAGGAGCAAACTCTTTGTAGAGATACATTAGAAGTAGACTTATCAGAGCTGGCCAGATAGCTCTGGGGATTAAAGCACCTCCTTAGGCAAAGTGCAGCAGCTGGAATTTGATTCCTGGTGGGCTGTGCTGGCCCTGCCCCCAGGGCATGCTGAGACAGTGATTGGGACTGGGCATGGTGGGATGTGCCTATATTCCCAACACTTTGGAAGCTGAACACTGGAGAATCATGAATCCAGTCTGTGTAGTGAGACCTTGTAGAACCTGCACAAAATACATTAAAAAAAGTAGACTTATCAAACCATCCAATCCTTTCCTTGCTTTGATCCACTGTATTTATAGCTTTTTAGTTTACACAATATATTTTTCTTTTTTGCTTATATATGAAATATCATTTGAAAGCATCCTAGGATATTCTTATACATGAGAGATAAAAGCAAATATTCAGTTTAAATAAGAACGTAATTTGTTTGGAAAATTTTTGGGGGAGGGGATGTACTGGGAATCGAACTCAGGACCTCATGCTTGCCAAGCAGGTACTACATCATTGAGCTAAATGCCTGGCCCATGAGAATGCACTTTGTGAATGCATCTCAGGAAAATGATCATTAAGCTGACTGATCCGATATGCACATGCCAACAGAGCCTCTATATTCTTCATTTTCCTTTATTTCCACATCAGGCGAGGCATCTAATAGAGATCATATACCTTCATAGAGACCTGAAATATTGGGGTTATCTTATTATTTACAGTAATAGCCACTGCCTTCATAGGATACATTCTCCCATAATGACAAATATCTTTTTGAGGGCAACAGTTAATCACCAGCCTACTCTCAGCTATTCCCTATATTGGCCCTACACTAGTAGAATGAATTTGAGGAGGATTTTCAGTAGACAAAGCAACCGTAACACAATTCTTCTCTTTCCATTTTGTTCTACCATTCATCATCACAGCAATAGTTGTTATCCACTCATTATTCCTACATGAAACAGGATCCAATAATTCATCAGGACTAAAGTCAGACTCAGGCAAAATTTCATTCCACCCCTACTACACAATTAAAGATATCTTAGGCCTATTATTTATACTCCTAACACTACTAGCACTAATCTTATTCTCACCAGCCCTCTTAGGAGACTCAGACAATTATACCCCAGCTAACCCACTAAACACACCCCCTCACATCAAACCAGAATGGTATTTCCTATTTGCATATGCAATTATACACTCAATTCCCAACAAGTTAGGAGTGCTGGCACTAGTATTCTCCATCTTAATCCTCATATTATTCCCCACTCTGCACACCTCAAAACAATGCAGCATAACGTTCTGCCCTCTCAGCTAATGCTTACTATGACTTCTAGTAGCTAACCTAATTATCTTGACATGAATTGGAGGTCAATACTGTTACTCTCATGTCTAGGGCATCTTCAGACCATCTTGAAAAGGAGAGAAGGGTGACAATGATGATGGCTGAACAGTATCCTTCCTGGATCTTCATCAATGACAGGACGTACATAACCAGGTAGGGCTATGTTATCCTGCTCACTGGTCAGTTGTGCAATATGCTATTCGAAGTCTGCTAAGCATGATACATGATCAAGATCAGTAATATGAATTGTCACTTGCAACATTGGATATTGAGTTTATGAATTCCTAAAGATTACTAACTCACATTTATTGACTAGTCACTCATATTCCCTTAATGGTGGTGTGATTTCCTGAAAAGCTACATTTCCCTTTTAACTAATGCAACAATGCTAAAGAGCAGGATTAAGTGAAGGCTCCCTGGTGCCTCAGATGCAATACAGCCAAAGTATTAGTTCAGGGGCAAAGCCATGCTTCGTTTTGACCACTTTTTTGCTTGCTCTTCATGACTTACTATATTTCTAATGTTTCCTTTTTAACAATAAGTTATACACTACATGGCCAACATCCACCACTGTTTTCTTTATGCATTATAAATTGCACCTTATGCTTCTTTGGAAATATCTGAACAGAAAGAAGTGTAACAACTATGAAAGTGAAAACTGAATGTGACCAAGCTACAGCAGAGACTAGGGAAAGGAAGATAAATAGTAATAAATCCAGTGATACTGAAATATGTCCCAAGTCACATATAGGGTAGAACAGAAATAAAACTGAATGATAGAGAAGTAGCTGTAAGTCATGTAAGGTTGGGTAGGAGAAAAGCAGAGAGAATAAGGATCAGTAAAGATCACCTGGACATGGCTGGAGGGTAAAGATAAAATGTAAGGGTGAGAGCTTTGAAGTGAAAGATAGGGAATTCTTTTATTCACTTTTCAGATACAAATACTTACTGCTCTTTGTAGATGGTACTCTTCTGAACCCTGAACATTCAATAATGAACTGAACAAAATTGTTTTTTTAAAAGGTGTTATGGTTTAAAATATCTCCCAAAGGTTTCATGTGTTTGTCAGGTGATTGGACAGAGTTTATGCACTGATTAGTTCAGGCATTGGCTGTACATTTAGGATGTGGGGCCTGACTGGAGCAGAGTGACTGCAGGATGTGACCTAGAAAAGAGCAATCTTATCCCTGGCTCCTGTCATCTCTCCCTGCATCCTGGCTGCTGACAGTTAAGTCTCTCTGCCCCTACTGTGCTCTTTTGCCATCCTCTTTCTGGTTTAGAGCCACTGAGCGTGGACTGCAACCATGGTCCAAGATAAACTTCCTTTATATTGTGGGTTCCAAGTATTATGTCCAGCAACAGGAAGGCTAGATAATAAAATGGGATTGAATCCTATGGGGAGAGGACAGCCAGTAAGAAAGAAAAATGTCAAAAGATGGGAAAAATAAAAATACAGGAGAAATTGTAGAGTAAAGCATTCTACAGGTAGAGAGTGGGATAGTTCCAGTTTGAGATGGGTTTCCTGTAAGGTATCCAGGGAAGGCTTCAGTGAGGAGATGGCTCTGAGGAAACATGCTGTGGGCATTCTACCAAGGGGGACAGAGAATCCATGGCTCATGGGCATATCTGTGAGTAGCAAGTCTGTGTTGTTCTGGATGCACTTGCTGGCTCTCTGTAGTAAACTAGGACTTCTCTACCCTGATAAAATACAAAGACAAATGTCATGGAGAAATATCCTGTGCTTCCTAATTTACCTGCACAGGAGGGTCAGGTGTCTCTTGCTAATCCAGCCACTGAACAGGTATATTTCTATTTGTTCCCTAGGCTTTTAATCTTCTTTAAATTTCATTTTCTGAAGAATAAGTTTGTCTTTCACCTGGGTAGAGCTGCTGATTCTGTTCTAAATGGATTTATATCAGTCTCACTTGTAGCCATGACTAGCCTTGAATGTCATAACTTCTTCATTCACCTGAGTGATATACTTTGAATATGATCTTTCTTTTCACTGAAGTAGGCAATTATCCAGACAGGAGTAGTCACCAAGTCACTTTGTTATGGTTTGTGTATAGGTGTCCCCCCAAAGCCTCATGTAGTCACCGGGCTTCTGGAATTTGTAATTGAGTGTTGTGGGTGTGGGTGCTGCACCTCCCCTGGGGCAGGCGATTTGCATTTCACTGTCAGGAAGGAAGAGAAGGTGGGTGCTTGAGCTGCTGCTGCTCCTCCCTTGCTCTTGCCCACTGCCACGCCATGAAAGGTTGCCCTCTGCCATGGGCAACTGTGCCTTGGAGCCAGCTGAATATGGACTGAAACCTCCAGGAACTGTGAGCTAAATCAACCTTTCCTTCCCTCATTTTGAGTATGTGTCCCAGCAACAAGGGTAACTAAGACACACCTTATTGTTTCCTACTGCATTTTTCCTATGAAATCCTCCCTGAACTTCAGTAAGATTTCATTTAGCCCTCATTAATTACTTACTTCTAACTTGAAAATTTTAATTTCCTAATTATATTTTATTTTTTTTTTCTTGTTTCAGAACCTTTGTTTGTTTATTCACTCATTTTTATGGCCGGCTCAGCCTGTCCCCAAGGGCAGGGCTGGCGCAGCATGTGGTGCTGGGGATCGAACCGTGGTCCCTGAAGCCGCCCAAGCTTTCCCAAGCAGGTGCTTTAGACCACTGAGCCATCCTGCTGGGCCTTAATTTCCTAATTATAAAAGTGAAAATATTTTATAAATTATTGTATTTCATATATCTTTATAATTTAAAAGCTGAGAAAAATTTATCATGTAGATTGAGAGAATAAAAGTATCTGTACTAAACACTCAGCAAAAAATGTACTGCTTAATTTTTGCATATGCTTCACTTTGCAAAGACTCAGTTTTATAAAACTGAGATGACACACTATGTCTTGTTTTGCACATTGAGCATTATGTTACCAACAGCTTCCCATACCACTAAAAATCTTCTTAAAGTGGGTTTAATTACCTTGAAGCATTCACTGGTTTAGAAACACCATAATGTAATAATGCCCTTACTTTTGGTGTTTAGAGTAGCTCTGGTTTTGTTTTGTTTTTTAATTCAGAGAGCTAGTGCACAGATGTACCCCGGACTAAATTATCCAAATGCATGTAGTAATGTTATTGCTACAAATTGGCTTTATGAAAAGCTTGATGAGTTTATTCTCCCACCAACAGCTAAAGTCCTACAGCACATTCGCTTTCATTGCTTAGAGCATGGGTGTCTGGTTTTCCTAAGTGGTTTGTAAACCCTCAGAGACCAAGTCCTGTGCGTCTTTCACATCCTGTTTCCCAGAGTAGAATGGCAGAATGACTGGCCTATGAGATGACTTCTAGTGGGATGACTAAGACACAGAGAATTACTTTTTATTTGTTTTTTTATTTTTATGGCCAGCTCAGCCTGCCCTGGGGGTGGGGCTGCTGCAGTGTATGGTGGCAGGGATCGAACTGTGGTCGCTGTGGTTGCCTAAGCTTGCCTAAGCAGGCACTTTAGACTGCTGAGGCATCTTGCCAGCCCTTTTTATTTGAACACTGATGGGCAGTATTCAGAAAATGTAACTAAAATATTCAAATTTTAATTTCATAAATATTATTTCTCAAGACAAGAATATACTTAAATAAGTCCATTAGGATATTTATAATAAATATTTTGAATTGATCTAAATTTATATTTATTTATTTTTTTATATATTTAGGACAAGGTCAACAGGATCTACAGGGTCTCACTATGTAGATCGGACTCTTAGTGATTCGGTTTTCAGCTTCCTAAGCGCTGGGATTACAGGTGTGCGCCATTTGCCGAGTCTCATTTGCTGTCTCAGCACGCTCTGAGAGCGGGGCTGGCCCTGCCTGGCAGGGATCTGCTCTCTGCCTAAGCTGGTGCTTTCGTCTGCTGAGCTATCTGGCCAGCCAATTGATCTAAATTTAAAAAGCAGTAAACAAATTAGTTGAACAGCACTGCCATCACTCATGTATTTATCATTTGTAGAAGTTAGCATTACAAACTAATATGAAACTAATTTTATATCTCTGAAAGTACTTTTATAAGTGCTTGATAGTAATCAAAAGAAACTAACAAATTTTGAGAACCTATACACATCTCCATTTTAGTATTTATCTGTAGAAAACTATGCCATGATGAAATAACATGTTTTTGGAGATTATTTGTAAAGCAGGCTCTGAGATTCCAGTAACCTCTATTTTATGTCATATTTTGAACTGGCAACATGAAGGATTCGTAGTTTGTGCTCTGTAATCCGGAACCTCTTTTAGGCCCCAAGGATTCATGTGGTGATGTAAAATATTTCAGCAGCACAGTGCCATGAACGCCAGGTGTGAGGACAGTAATTCTGGAAACGCGGTCCGTGGGTGCCTGCTTCAGCTCAGATTCATGCTTACAGTTCAGACCCTAGGTTCTTTCCCAGCCTAGGTAGGCAGTCTGATGCAGCCTGAAATCTGAGAACTGCACAGAGAGGAAGGGATTGAGGTTCTCAGAACTTCTGATGTCCTGGCATAAACAACAAACAAACTTCCTGGAACCGGAAGAACTCTCTGCAAACTGTCACCAGAAATGCTGCTGCTATCACTGGCCAGCTGTGACACGCAAACCTGGCAGACACCCCCACACAAATACACATTCACGTACTTGCCTTCTACTCCTTGTCTGTACTAGGCACTGTGGTAAGCTGGATGGAAGTCATTAACTTATTGAGGCTCTTTTATTTTTCTAGCACAGAAATACATGGAAATAACAGAAATTAGAAGTAAAATAGGATCTTCAGAACTGAAATTTTGATCCCAGGAAGTTTCCTGAGAATAATATTTGACCAGCAATTTAAGAGGCCAAATCTTAATGGTGCCATAAGAGGTGTAAGATCTGTCTGTCACTCATGAATGAGGACTCTGAGCTTGGAGACTTCCTGGCTGGAGTGTTGACACAGGCTGACTTCCTACTCAAGGTTCCAGTTGCTCTTTCTTTGCCTGGAGTCATTGTCATTTCCCCCCCTCACAAAGTAAATATTCTAAACTAAAAAAAGGTTCCATGTGGTTGGTTTCAGAGTACTTTTATTTCAGGACTTAGGCTGAAATCCAGCACTTAGGTAGAAAATACTAGCCTTATAGAAGACAAAAGATGATGAAAAAGGAGAAAGGAGTCTGAACACAGCACCTAAGGCAGCTTAGATTTCTCAGAACCTGCTAGACTTTTTCTACTACTTAGGAACTGTTGCCATGCCTAGGAGGCTGACTCTTCCAACAGCAGTCCAAAGGCAGGTGTGCATTCCTGTTCTTAGTAAATAAGTTTCAAAAGTGCATTATTCCAATTTCTTTTTCCAAGCATGTTGGCCAGAACTCTGTTGAAACAAAGGATCCAGCCACCTGCACCTTTAAGCACATATTAAACACAAAGAACAGTGTCAGGGGCTGCTCCCACCTGCTATGGAAATGCTTCACCAGTCAGAAGTGTTTTGGATTTTTGTTGCCTCAACCAAAGAATTGGGCAAGACAAACCAATAATGGTATCAAAAACTTATCTGAGTGCATATGGAAAAAAATCAGCTCTGCAGAGTCAACTTGGACCACCCAAAGAAAAAAAGCTACAAGCAAAAATGAAAGTACATGCAGCATTCAGACATAGCATGGGCTACTGTGCAAACTGACACACCATTGTGGCTTTCCATGATAGTGGCTGGTCCTTTTTACACTGTCTACATCTCTTGGGAGCTCTAGAGGTGATTGGCACATCCCACTTGTTTCCTCAACCAGTGCTGCCAGGCCTTATCTCATATAACCACCTGTGCCATGGAGTCGGAAGGCACTTTTTGCCCATGTTCCAAGTCCAGGGTCTTCTGCTGATCACAGGAACAAAAGCAAATGCCTTATGCCTCAGCGAGCCCTGAAAGTAGGGTTATAGAGAGAGGGCATTACTCTCCTGAGCACCATAGGATTTCTGTCTTTATCAAAGGGTAGAGAAGTCTTCTCTCAAATAAGAATATAGACTGCTTTCAACCTTTAGCCATTATGAACTGTGCTGCTATAAACATGGGTATGCATGTATCACTGTAGTAGAGTGTCTTTTACTAATGGGGAGCTACCTAAAAGCAGTAGCTGGGTCCAATATAATCCCTAGTTTATTTGTCTATTTGAGGAATTTCGGTAGTGGATATACTTCTTTACATTCACAGCAATGGTGTGGCACAGTTTCTTGCTGGCAGTATTGTCAGTATTTGTTATTAAATTTCAGAAAGATAGCCATTCTTTCTGAGTAAGATGAAATTTTACATTCTGGTCTATCTTGAGATCAAAATATTAAATGAATTAAAAAAGAAATATAGGAGGGAGATAGCTCAGGGGCACAAGTGACTGCCTTGGCAAGTGCAAGGTCTTGAATTTGATCCCCAGTTCTGCAAAAAGAAAAAAAAAGAAATATAAGCTTAAATATCATATGGTGCTGGGGATATAGCTTGGCAGCATAAGTGCCTGCCTGGTAAATGCAAAGTCTAAGTTTGATCCCTGGTACTGCAAAAACAAAACAAAACAAAACAGAAACTTTGGCCAGTGAGATAGCTCAGCAGTCTAAAGCACCTGTTCAGGCAGTCTTAGGCAAGAATACAGAGACCCCCCACAATATGATTCCTTTTATATGAGAAACTCTAAATATACTGTAAATTAAAAAACTAAAGAATAGGAATTAGTAAGATAAATCATTTTCACAGGAGAAGGAGATCAAGATGTAGATGGAGGGGTGAGACAAAGGCAGAGAAGGGGTTGAAAACAGGAATAAAATGTGCTGTTTACATGTATTAGTGCCCTAGAAGAAATGTAAACATTGTGCGCTGTAAGTATACTAACAAAGTAAATAAATATACTCAAATATATAAATAAGTAGTCAACAGGCAATGAGTATACAAATGTGTTTGGAATCATCTTTGTTAAAAATGAGGATTTTTTTCCGTTGAGGGATATTTTTTTAAAAATTCACACTATATCTGATAATGTAGTACAATAAAAGAAGTAATTATATAAAACTAGATAATACATTTGCTATTATGCCATGAAAAGCCTACAGTATTACTTACAGATAAAGGGTCTTGATTGCACTTTCCACCTATAGCATGCGACATTTTTCAGTAAGCATATATTGTTAGGAATCATTAAGCATATCAATGATTGAATAATCTGTTACTCCCAATGAAATGTATCTACTGAGTAATTGTCTATTTTATTGCTTTATTACCTGAATGACAGGTCCTGGGGAATTCTTTTTAGATCCTTGCTGTCCAGAACAAAGAATTCAACAGGACACAAAGAAAAGGCAGCGAGATATATGTCTCTTGAAAGTGAAAAAGAAGTGTGCTGCCCAGAGGCAGGCAAGCCAGTAAGACTCAGTGGCCTGCAGAATAAGGAAAGGGGGACTTGGGGATCAGAATTCACAGATTAGCTCTTCCGTATGCAAATAAGACACTAGGGTTATTGTCCTATCAAAACTTTATTTGGCCTGCCACTAAATGTGAACTAACCTATGGAAGACTCACTTTCCTTCATGCCAGATGTAAACGATGAATTGGAAAGCACACTTTTCTGATTTGGCCCATATATAGTGCTGAGGAGCTACGGTGTCACTCCAGATCACATCTTCTGTACATGTGCCCTGGGTCTCCATGGCTTCACCCAGTTTCTGCAATGAATTTTTTCTCTAGCCCTAATTTCCTGCCTCAGATTCATTTTTAAAATGATAACGTCTTGGCCAGGGCGATAGCTCAGTGGCATAAATGCGTGACTGGCATGCACAAGGTCCCAAGTTCAATCTCTAGTACCACAAACAAGAAGAAGGAGAAGAATAAAGTTTTTCCAAGACTTAGAAATAAAATTGTTTTCGTAGGAAGTCTAATGAAGTCCAAATTCAGAGGCTCCAGAAATACATTATATGAAGGACATTTACTTGAACTTCTGGATGTGTTGATTACACTGATGAAAGGTTTTTTTCCTCCTAAGAGAATTTTTTTTTGTACACATTTGCAGTATATAATGACCATTTTTGTCATGAGGAGTTGGTTCATGGACATAATGTATCTGAATCCTTTTTACTTTCCTTCCCTCCACCTCTTTGTCCCATTGTGATTTAGTTGTATGTATTTTATTCCTTAATCAAATGATGTTTTGAGAGCGTACCATGAGACAGAAGCTTACTAGAGAAAAGCTGGGGCATGAAGTGCCAGCAAGCCCACCTGAGGGTTTGTTACACTGGGCCACCCAGGCTCCCAGCCTGGCAGCGGGTCAGGGGCCAGGACTGTCTGCATATCTAAATCCCTGCTGGGTGTCAGTGCTGCCTCTTTGGGGACCATGCTTTGAGAAAGGCAGTTGTAAAGCCCTGAAACAAATACAGTAATATTCCAAAGGAAAGTAACCACATTTTGTCACCACACAGGGTTCAAGGAGGTCTCCAGATGGTGACAGGAACGTTGGCTTCCCGCTCCATGGGGCAGTTGCGGGTTCACTGAATTCTAGTCCATAAAAAAGTAATTAATGTTCAGTGGGAAGCATAAAGCGATGTATTAGCCAGAATTTTAAAAATACATGCTCAGAGGTAGAGAGTGGGCTTTCAAGAAGGAGAGAGCACTGCGTACCCTAAGCTGATAGATCTGTGCGGATTTTAGGGTGTTCCTACAGTGGACTGACTAAGATGGGTACCCAGTTTTGCCCACATGGGAGGCTGTGTTGTGATGCAAACCATCCACAGATGTTTGCAACTGAGACCTGCTGACCTCCTGCAAGTGTGATTTCTGAGGATGCAGGCTGTGGGGAGGGAGCAGTTTACCTGTAGATGGCGCAGCCTAGAGGCCCCTTCTCAGGCCTATTGTCTTTAGGCCCCTGGGAGTTTTTCCTGAAAAGGGGAAAAAAAAAAACTTGAATAATTTTTTTTTTTTGGTCCTGAAGCTGCAGTTTTTCTTTAAAAGTACAAGAAAATATGACATTTACACATAGTAGAGTACTACTGTACCATAAAGAAAGATAAACAAAGTCACTTGTAGGAAAATAGATGCAATAATAAACTAGGCATACATGCTTAAATATCACATTGTTTTTCTGATATGAGAAAGACAAAATCTAAATAAAGAGCAAAATAAAGGATAATAGGAAGTAGGGAGGTACAGATTTCACAAATAAGAGATTTAAGAGCTGGTGGGGAGGAGGATGAAAGGGAGTGGGAGGGATGAGAAAAGAAACGAAGATGTGTTCTGTACATCAACACAAGCAGCATGAGCGTCATATGCTGCAAGCATGTCCTGAGAAAATGGCAGTTTTAAAAAGTTCTGTTTTAATATTACAGTTTTTCTGTCTCCTTTAACCCATCTTTCCTTATATCCTATGGCAATTCTAGGAAAGAGTAAGGATCTAGCACAGCGTTGGTGAGCTATGCAGGAGGCCGCCGTGGACATGCGAGCAGCCTTGGACATAAGGCTGGGTGTCAGGAAGCTCCTGTCTCTAGCTGTACCCACATAGTGGCCTGAAGAATCATTGGCCACCTGCATTTTACACCTCAGTTGAGAATCCCAAAGGCACTGAATGTAGAAGGGAAAATGAGTGAATGACTTCAGCAAGTAGGACAGAGAGATCCCATCTCCCTCCGCAGGGAATGAGGGCACCAGACTGAAGCTTGAGTAACCATCTTCAGCAATCACAAAAACTCTGGCAATCCAGACAAACAGCCAAAGGGTATTATTTAAAAAAGCTAACTCGCAGCTTCTCCAGGAATAACTGGTGATGTGTCACATCTATGTTTTTAATTTTTTTCAGCTGACTTTTAATTAAAAATATCTGGTTTTGTATTTAAAAAAACATGAAATGTAAGAGTAAGCCATGAATGTGAAGCAAGATCTACATGTGAACTAAGCGCCAACCTGGTCACTCTCTGTGTCTGGACTCAGAGCAAGTCCAATCAATTGTACTTCCAAGATCCAAATCACCACCCAAAGTTGTCACTATCCATTGCCTGGACAAGTATCATAGCCTCTATGTGACCTAACTGCCTCATTCCCTGGACATAAATCCATGTCCCTGAAGCACCAGAGTGTCTGTCTGTGATGGAAACCTTTGAAAGGTTTTCTGTTTCACTTCAAATAAGATGCAGCCTCCTTACCATAATTACTACGGCCTGGAAGCCCTTTAGAACCTGTGGTAGATTGCCAAGTAGTGGTCAACTTGTTTTGCCCAGCTGAACTGAACTAGTATGGTGCTGGCGTTGGAGGCCCACCTGAGGACTGCTGCCAGCAGCATATGAGCCAGACCTAGAGGAGGTATTGGGAGGCTGTTAGGAATGCTGGCTAGAGAAGCTGTTGGAACTACTGCAAGCTGCTGGCTCTCTTGGGCTATGCAGCTAGAAGACCTTGTCATTTGGCTTTTCCGGTAAACTTGATTGTGGGAAGTGGAGCTCAGGATCTCACTGTCACTAAGGATGGCTGTGGTTCATGCTGGGGAGCTCTGGTCCTCCCTTTGAGCATCACTTCCTGACTCCGGTCTTCTGGAGAAGCTGGTTGCATTGGCTTTCATGATGGGAACTTAGATTTCCTCATCCTTGGAGGATTCAGGACCTAATTATTGCTGAGGATGGCTGTAGTCCTTTTGGGGGAACTCTGGTTCTTACTTTGAGTGTCTCTTTCTGGCTCCAGTTCAGATCCCTCAAGCTGCTAACACAGATCCCTTTTCTTACTGCCAGAGACTTTCTAGTTTCCAGCCCTGACCTTTGTGCCTCACCAGTGAAGATCCTCAGAACAGGCTTGTGTAACATTGTCACCGGCTCTAGGCCTCCAGTTGGGCTTGTGGGAGACACTGTTATGGGCTCTAGGCTTTCAGCTGGACTTATGAAGGATATTAGGATCCAAGCCCTCAGCTAGATTCTTTGGTCTTTAGTGTGTGGACAGATTTCTGGTACTCTGTGCATATAATTCTTTGGGTAATTTATTATAAAACAATTTTACAAAATGTGTGTCCTGTATTATATTGTTTCCTTCAAAAACCCCAAGCTACAATAGAACCTCATTCTGTATTTGGTACACTGCACAGCTCAGAGTCACAGTGGTTCTCCCGTTTTCAGCCTCCCCAGCACTGGGATTACAGATGTGCACCACCGTGCCCAGTCTCGGTCTCTGGCTTAGTGCTCCCAGGGGGAGGGCTGGTGTGGCATGTGGTGCCAGGGATTGAACCCTGATTGCTGCACTTGCCTAAGCAGTAGAGCCTCATTCTGAACCACTGTTTTTCTCTCTAAGCTTATTCATGCTCATAGGCCTTGCCACTTGCATGGCCAGCCTGGAGATTCAATGGGACTCTCCCAAGGCAGGCTTCCCTTCCTTTGTGAGGGCTGATGATTTCAGAGCATTGACCAGCCTCTCTCATGTCTAAAATGCCTTTATCTTAAGCATTACATCTATAATTCTATGTGATTATGGTCATGAAATTTGTATCTACATTAAAGTAGACTGACTACATGGATTGGCAGCCAGTATCTACATAGTGCTCATGTCTATTTTGATGTAGAATTTTCTTTTCTTTTCTCTTCTTTTTTTTGCCTGGCTCAGACTGCCTTAAGGGTGGGTTGAATAAAGCCTGTGGATCTGGGGGTCAAACCCTAGTCTCTTGCACCTGACTGCATTTGCAAGCACTTAAACTTCTGAGCTAAGCCACAGGCCCCTCTACTTTGATGTAAATTCAAATTTCTAGATTAATTAAAGTTTTTTTTTTTTTTTTTTTTGTGGGACCAGGGTTTGAACTCACGACCTTGCACTTGCCAGGCAGGCACTTGTGCCACGGAGCTATCTTCCCAGCCTCTGAGTAATTGATTTATTACAGACTGAAATATTTCAAATTGCAATCTGCTAGTACAAAGGCTTCCCCTCTTTTAAAAGAATAATTGGGGGCTGGCCAGATAACTCAGTGGACTACAACACCTGCTTAGGTAGGTGCAGGGAACAGGGTTCCACCCCTCAGGAGTGCTGAGATGAGACCAGCATGGTAGCATGCGTGTGTAATCCCAGAATTTGGGAGGCTGAAAACAGGAGGATCACTATGAGTCTGACCTCTGTGTTAGGAGCCTGAAGCCTCTGTACTAAATACTAAATAAATAAATATAAAAGAGCAATTAGCACCTGCACTATAAAAGAATAGATCTCAATAAGTGGTCCCCAGACTAGTGCCTGAGACCTGTGGTTTCACTGGAAATGCCGATTCTCAGGTCCTGGCCCAGAGCTACTTAGTAAGAATTGGGGTGCAGCATAGCAAGCAGTGCTTCAGGAAGTTGTTTTGATGTTTGATATGACTTCAGTTTTAGTAACCACTTATCTTAAATAAGCAGATGAACCACTGGGTTTCATGTTATCCATACAATGTTTTTTTGAAACAGGGTGTTTTAAGCTACTGCATGTTTCTCAGTCTGTTTCCTCCCAAATGATCTTCTGAAAGACACAAACTTGCACATGTGAAAAGTGTTATGTTCCTACCTTGGATGCTGACCTGTGTGTCCTGGTCCAGGCAAGGAGACAGTGGGGCAGAATTCTTCATCTCCTCCTTTGCTGTTGCTGCTGCCTGCCCTGCCTTCTCCCTACCTGCTGCGTACTTAATACTGATCTGGTGGGGGGAGCAAGTCACACAGTGAGTGTGCTTGGGAGGAGCAAAGAACTTCTCAGGTAGGTGGTGCATAGGTGGGAGTCACAGCCGCGCACTGCAGCGACCTATGCCTGGCTGGACTTCCTTAGGCGAGGTGTTGTCACTTAGGTCACCACCTGGGGCGTATGGAGCTCTGGTTCTCAGCTTTTGTCTTGACTCCTTGGAGGGCCTGCCCTGTCTGACTATGTATCATATTCCTCCCTAACTTCGCTGTCTGTAACAGAATGAAGGTTTGTCTTGGCAAATGACTTAGGTAAGACTTCACCTATTCTTTTCTGTTGTCTGGTGCTGCCTGATTCCATATTTCCAAAACTGCACAGTTTATACTATGCTTTGGTGGATCTTAAATTATGGAGGAAATATCATGACTATATTTTATATTTGTTACATAGTTTGGAAAGCATTCATAATTACCATGCATACAATAAAAATCTCAAATTTAATCCCAGCAAGTAACTTGTTACTTTTACATATTTAACTCAGCTATTTTATGAAAATATACAAAACGTTTCACATCCAGCTTCTTGGACTTAACATGAACTTGTTAAATAATCTCATCACTGAAATTTAGCATTAGGCACAAATCAGTGGTGGGAGACCATCCGTGAAAAGGACCGAGCGCTGCAGTTGGGGCCCAGTAGGTTCCCAGAAGGCTGGCAGTGAAGGGCTGGCTGCTGATGGTCTCCAGAGAGGGACCAGATTGGGAGAGCTCTAACTTCAACTGGATGAATCTGTCGATCAGTCCTAGTTTGATGGCCTTAATGGATGTGACAGAAACACAAATGGGGACCTAGGTGATGTAAGTTCACAGTGGCATGGCCCTAGGGAGCAGCTCTTGTCCCCTACCTCCTCCTCTCTGGCTGCTTCATATTCCTCCCTCTCTCTTGCCCTCTGTTCTCCTCCATTCTCCTTTCTTTCTGGCCCAGTTTTTCTGTGCTTTGCTTTCCCACATGCTGCCTTCCACGATGCCTGGCCTTATCACAAGCTCAGAAGCAAAAGGGCGCAGTGTCTTAGAATCTGTGAGCCAAAACAAGCCTCCCTCTTTTGGCTGCTCTTCTCAGATCTTTCACAGCAGAAATCTGACTAGCACAACAAAGGAAAAGGTTTAAATCCTGCCTCAGAGATTCTGTCAGAAGTTTTGGGTTCCTGCTCTTGAGTGTAGCAACATACAATCTCCAGAAACCCAGTCAAGCACTGTGAAGGACTGAGTATGCTCTCTGCAGCTGTGGTGAGCTGTATTTTACTGTGAAGTTTCTTTGTGTTGTGTGTTGCCTCTGAAGGTTGTGTTGATTACAGAGTGTACAGTAATTGTGCTTTGACCATAATAAATTCAAATTGTAAAACTAAAGAAAAAGATAGGCTTCTTTGGTTTCAGGGTACAAAAAAAGGTTGTTTATTAGATACTGGTTACTATAGAAATAAGAGGAAAAACTCTTTGCAACTAATATTGACATGATTCACTTCCACTCATCATCCTGTCCCCTATCTATATTTGTTATCATTTAAAAAAATAAAAATAATTTCTTCCATTCAGCTAAATGGCTTCATAGGATTTCTTGCTCATTTCTTGTTGTTTATTGTTCATGGCAAATGTCAGAATGGGAGCAATTCCCATCTGCTGAGCAGCTGCAGCTTAGGACAGTATATTATCCTTTGAAGCTTTCTGGCCTCATCCACCTTTACAGGCCTCAGTGGGATCCATGACTCATGGAAGTTCACTTACTGTAAGTGTACTGCCCATCTCCAGGCCAGGGGCCTAGGCCTTGGACAGAGTCGCAAGTAAACATGAAAGGCCTATTGCTTCTGCTCAAGGCTGACTTACAGTGGTCTCCATCAGAGATATATTCAGTGTTGTGCATGTGGATAGTCAGTTTTTGCAGAATCATAAAGAAGTCCTTTTATCTAGTGTATGTTTTGGTTCCCTGTGAATATATCAAAATATACCTGAATATACCAGAGTTATTTCTGCATTCTTGGTTCTGCTCCATTGATCCATAAAACTGTTTCTGCATTTTCACCGTGCTCTTTTTATTCCTATATCTTTGTAATATAACTTCAAGTCAGATATTTGCATGCTTTCTGCTTCATTCTTGTTGACCAGGATCGCTTCTGCTGTTCTAGTCTTTTCTGGTTCCATATTAATTTTATTATTTTCATTTGGATTGCATTAAATCTGCATATCAATTTGAAAGTATGAGTATACTTTTACTATACTGGTTGTACCTATTCAGGAATGGGTTATCTTTTCATTTTCTGATGTCCTTTCCTTTTTTCAGGAGTTTTTCTACAGCCTTACTATAAAAGTCTTCTATGTCATTGGTTAATTAATGATTAACTCCTAAGTATTTAATGCTTTTTTAAAAAAATGTATTTTAGTACAGGGTCTGCAGGGTCTCACTATATAGATCAGACTCACCGTGAGCCTCCTGTTTTCAGCCTCCTAAGCACTGGGATTACAGGTGTGCACCACCATGCCCAGTCTCAATTGCCACGGCCACCAGGAATTGAACCCCAGTCCCTGCATCTGCCTATGCAGGCATTTTAATCTGCTGAGCTATCTGGCTGACCCTGATCTTTTTGATATTTGTTGCACTCTGTTTGCCAGTGTCTTATTGAGGATTTTTGTATCTATATTCATTAAAGATTCTGGGTTGTAGTTTCTTTTTTTGGTTGGCTCCTTATCTGGTTTTGAATCAGAATAATAAAAACTTCCAGGGATGACTTTGGGAGTATTGTGCCCCTTTTGACTTCCTTAAAGAGGCTGAGGCATGCACATTCACATTATATCTTTCCTGAAGTTCTTGTAGAATTGGGTCTTGGACATTTATTGTTATGTAGTTAATTCTGTTTCACATAGTGTGTTTAAAGCTTGGGCCTAGGTAGCTTTTATGGCATCTCAAGTTCATATACTGAGAACCTATTTCTTAGAAAAACTCTATAAAGTTTTATTATGGTAACTGAACAGCACATAGTTTATACTTGGGGAGAAACTCCGGGAGATGAGGGAGGAAGGCGCACAGATTTATTTCCTTTTCAGGAAAGCATTCATTTAAATGGACTCTGAAAGTCCTATTAAAATTAATACTGATAAGTCACAGAGTATAGTTGATCAGTGTCCCTTTTTTTTTTTTTTTTGACATGGAGACCCCTTGATAAAACTTTGAGTCTCCTAAGCCAAATATGTCCATAACTGTAGGTTCTTTCCAGACCTTTCCATATACATGGGACATTTAGTTGCCTTTCCATAGAAGATGAGCCTCATTCTTACACCTCTGTCCCAGGTTACTATCTCCCTTTCTGCCTCGATCTTGTCTCATGCTGACACCCCCTTGGCAGGCCAAGGTACTTGCCCAGAACCTTCACTAGCTGCCCACTCCCTGAAGAGTGAATTCTCTAGTGCCTATTGTTCACTTTTCCCAGTTTCACATGTTATACCTTTTGAAAATCAGTTCCCTGCAAGTTCTCCACAAACCTGACATCCTTGTATCCCTTGTCTGGCATACTGTTACTGTTTAGTTATGACTTAGCAAATTCTCTGCAGTTAGAAAGATCTTTTCCACCTTCTACATATGACAGACTTCTCAGCTGTGCTTACCCTGCAATTCTGGTTTCTATGGTGAAGTATTATTGCTAGTGCAGGCTTGATCAGCAGCTGAAGATGACCAACATGGCAGTAGCATTTAAGCTCCTTATGCTCCCATTCACCAGTAAGTCAAACTAGACAGTACAGGTTAATGTTACCCAGTGCATAAAGTAAGCATCTTCAAAAGTTCTTCTGTATGGTACAATACACATAATTAAAAGGCATTTTGAGATTAAATATCATATGGTTTCTCTTGTGTGAGAACCCCCAACTATAAATAAAGAGAAAAACAAAAGAAAGACGATAGAAAGTAGGGAGATCTTTCTCAAGTGATAAGGACAGCAAGAAATGGAAGAAAGAAGAGAGAAAGAGCAGAAAATAAGAATTGAAGAAAAAGATGGAAACAGAGCTTTTGTAAATGGGTGTTGATCCAAGAGTCAGAAGGAGTAGGGAAGGGTTGGAAGAGTAGGGGACAAGAAGATTAGGATGTGTTGTGTACACAGTCCAACTCCAGTACATAATTACTGCAATCATTATGTACTGCAACCATGTACTAATAAAAATAAAGGCATATGTCTAATTGGTATGCAAGAAGAAATTCTCTACCTACTAAAGATCTGGTACGAGTTCATGTTCTTTCAAATCAAAGAATGAATTTTAGAAGCAATGGAGATTAGCAACAGAATATTTTTATTGGTGAAAGAAAGCCTCAGTCTGAGAGACAGGGGAGTCCCAAGTGGGTTGCTGAGGGCCCTGCCTTATTTTAGTAAAAACACGAGTTGAGCTGGGCCCAAGAGAGAGGGGAGAATGGGAAATCATAAGGTGGGCATGCAGTGGGGCAAAACTATGGTCAACCAATAAGATTACAAGCATATTTGCTCAGGTAAAATTGGTTAAATCAGGATCAGATGGGGAAGCAAGTCATGTAGCAAGCAGGCATAAAACAGAACAGGGGCTTTTCCTAGAGGGGTTGAATCATTGGTTCTTCCTGGCTTTTTCAAGTTGACTGATTCCTATTTATCAATCTCTGATGTCTACCTTTAGTGGAAGTATGTGGTTGCATTTGTTTAACCTTTTGTTCTGAAGTCTGGCCCTCAGCAGATGTATTTCTGTGTCTCCCCCATAGTTGCAGTGCATCTCGTTTTTTTATACAGGCTTCTTTCTTGGAGGGCTTAGACCTGTCTGACTGCCTATGTCTACCTAAATTTTCTGTCTTTAACATAACTGTGAACTAAAAAAGAAGCATTTTTTAAAGAATTAATTTATTATTATTATTTTTTTTTTCCTTGTTTCAGAACTTTTGTTTGTTTGCTTATTTATTTTTCTGGCTGGCTCAGCCCGCCCTCAGGGCAGGGCCCAAAAGAAGCATTTTTGGATGCATTTGCCTTTGCTATAATTGTTCACATAGCTCTGAACTTTCTTTTATTGCATTTTATTTTTTTATTACTTTTATAAGAAATAACAATGTGACAGTTTTAAAACACATTAGTAGTACATTCCCAATAATTGATACAATGCATATTATTGTCCTTGTACTAGTTATTTAGAGCATAGGATGCAGACATGATAATTTTCCTAATCATTATTGATATAAAAATTCCTTCTCATTGAACTAAGAGAAAGTAGTTATATACATAGTCCAATATTCCATAATTGTAGTGGGCTATTGGCAGAACTGGTAATGTCAGAAGTTGTTGATTTAAGCCTTTTATTTTTTAATTCTTACTTTGCCTTACATTATTAACCTACTTAATTTTATTTTAATACTTTGAGTTACTGAATTCTAATCTTTCCAACTCCAAAATCTTTGCAAAGTGCCATTAATAGTCAGAAAGATTCTGCTCATGATGAGAGAGTTATCTATGTTATCTATGTTATACAATGGATCAGCAGTTTTCTCTACACACAGCCGGACTATAAGTATTTTAGGCTTTGTGAACCATATGGTTGTTGTCACAGACAGTCAACTCTGCAGTTACAGCATCTAAAGCAACCATAATCAATAAGCCACCAATCAAGTACAGCGAGATCCCAACAGAACAGCCTGTGCAACAGGGCCACAGTTGGTCAACTCCCTGGGTAACTTAGAGACTTATTTCTGAGGAAAGAGATTTTCATCAGATGAAGTTTCAAGCACAGAGAATTTTCCAACTGGGGAAACTGGGGAAATGGCCATGTAGTAGATAGCTTGAAGACTGCTTAAGCCACACTGTGCAATGAGATTTGTCACAAGCTGAAAGAATGAGGTTATACAAAGCTTCTTTTGTTTTTCTTGAGCTCTCACAGCTCAACATAGTAAGACTTATTACCCAGGTGAACCTGAAATTTCTGTCCGGATTTCTGGCACCAAATGAGGACACTAAGAGTGTTTGCAAGCTCTTTATAAGTGGTACAACTTTTATGAAATATCTTACAGTAAGAACCCCAGGAAATGAAATCAGGATACCCAATGAAATTTATGACAGAAATATTAATTAACACAAAAATTTAGAGTAATCAGTTCAGAAGTGAAACAGCAGAATGGACAATTTCTATAAAATCATTTTTTGCAGTAATTGTGTAGGGTATAATGATTCTTGGAAATGTGCACATTGAAAACTCCAAGTGAGAAAAGTCCTGTACAATATTTATGTTTCCATTGTCTTACATGATCAAAACCCAGCATATGTAAATCTCAGAGTGTCCAGGTACACCAAGGAGCCAGAGACTGGGTGTGGTAAGTGAAGGAAAGAGTGGCAGGAATTTACAGAAGATGGAACACATCTCACCTTTTAGGGCACTTTGAGGTATTGCATTTCACTGTGAACAATGGAAAGATACTGGATAATTTCAAGCCTTGGAAAGATGGTCAGGTTTGTATTCCTGCTGGAATACACAGCAGATGCAGGGAGGATTTTAGGAACCAACCACAACAATTCAGGTAAGAGACAATTAGCCTGTGAGGACCCTGGGAAGGACAGGTGTGGTGGAATCAGTGTCTCCATGCCAGAAGTTGCCTGCCTGGAAGGAGTTAGAATTTATTGCTTAAGCATAGGGGCTGGGGAGATGGCTCAGTAGAATAGGTGCTTGCCTGGCAAGCTCAATGGGCCTGAGTTAGTCCCCAGTTCTGCAAAAAAGAAAATAGATAGATAGATAGATAGATAGATAGATAGATAGATACTCCTTAAGCATTGCTTCACTCCTGCGGACGCACAGTTTCAAGTATCCACTACTGCCTAGTTTAGGTTGGTTAAATGTTAAAAAACAAAACAACAAATGCGAAACCAAATTTGCCTTTTGGCCCCCTTCTGCTATTGCCACTCTTTACCCTTCTCTGACTTTATTTATGAATTAACCTTCCAGTATCTGATAACATATAAAGAATGCTTCAGTTTTCATTGACCTACAATAAGTTAAAGTGGTACAAAGTGCTATTATTGCCTTTGACTATTAAAAACTTAAGATTGACTGCAACTGAATGTAATTTTTTTTTTAGGGAACAACTTAATTCTTTATTGAATACCTATAACATTTTTTATGAGAACCAGAAAAATCTGCATATTTTATGTGGACAGGTAAGCTCACCAAAGAAATTTAACATGGTTTGATTATGGGCGTGGTGGTGGGGAGAGGCTTCTATAACTTTCTTCCACAGAAGAGTTAGGATGAGTTGGAATCTGCAGTCTAGCAGCACAAGGATCAGAGAGTAATAGGTGTGTGTTTGCCTTGATTCTGGTTTTGATTGTTAGACTATATCACAAAATACGAGTCTTGGAGTATTTGTGGTTTTCTAAACACTTGAGATTGGAAATCCTTTTAAAATAATGTTAATGACATATTTGCTTTCCACTTTAAAAGGAAAGCATAAATATGTTTTAAAGAGCAATCTCTTTAGAAATCTGCCAAATGCAAGAGTATGGAAAAAATTTTAAATGAGACAGGATGTGTAGAGAGGGATGCTCATTATGGTATCATTTGTAATGGAGAAATGTGAAGATAATTTAAGCCTCTGTTGATAGTAGATCATTCAAATAAATCATGGTGTATCTGTAATGTGATTAAGCTATGTTACAATTAACATGCATTGTATCATAATAAGAACAAATTTTAAATTGTTGAAAACTAGTTCTAAATGCTCCTGAAGCTGGAAAGTGTTTTTTATGGGATCAGCTGTCATACTAATATGCAAGGTGACCCCAGTTTTCCTTTTCTTCATACTTTTTCCTTCATGTGTGTTTTTAACTGGAGTGCTTTTTTTCTCTGTTTATAACTCCATTCAGCCTTGCATAGCAAGCATACATATTGCTTTATATATTTACAGGATATTTCTGGCTCTAGAGAACATTAGAATTTTCTATTCCTTATTTAAATCTTCAAGTTTGATGACACTGTGCAAATGGGGAAATTTACAAAGCAGTGTAGCTTTTACTACTGGGATTAAATGACTTAGTATACTAAATGAGACAACCAATCTCTTTATAAGGAAATATGCCTAATTTTAAATCATCCCAGACTTGTCAGCTAAAGAAATAACAACTAGTGGGCCAGCGGGATGGCTCAGTGCTCTAAAGCACCAGCTTGAGGAAGCTTGGGCAGCTTCAGGGACCGTGGTTCGATCCCTGGCACCACATGCTGTGCCAGCCCTGCCCTCGGGGCGGGCTGAGCCGGCCATAAAAATGAGTGAATAAACAAACAAAGGTTCTGAAACGAATAAAAATAATAAATAAAATAACAACTAGTAGTATTTATAGAGCATCTATGAACACCAGGTTCAATGACCAGCGATTATTATGATGTCTATTTTGCAAATCTGGAAGCCTAGGATTAAAGGTAGTCACAGCAAGCAAGTGCTTGAGCCAGAGTTCAAACAAGGATTGATTCTAGAGTCTGAATTTTCACTGTGCTGTCAAATAAGAGTAGAGTTTATGTCACCTAATGATTGACTTTTCATAGGAAGAAGAGCTACTGTGTGATTGGCACCTGACTTTGCTTAGTTTCTGTATTTCTCAAAGTTTGTATAAGAATAAACATTAATAACATTTTACATATAAAAAAGTAAACTAGTTTAGTGTATAAGTTCCATGTAAACATACTTAGTTCTATAAATACATATCGATATGTAGAACTAAGTATATCTCCAGTAAAAATCCACATTCCCATTTCACTTTTTTCTGCATATTCCCTCCTGTTGTGCTATTTCTAATTCAGAAATAATTATTTAATGCTTGATTCTTCATGAATATCATTTTTATAATGTTTTGCATTAGTATTTGTTCACATAATTTTACTTTTTCTGCATGACTGAGCTAAATTCTTCCTACCTGCTCATTTAGAAATGAGTAAACAGCTGCCAAGTGTCTTGATAGCTGTTTATTCTAATTTCTAGTTCAGGGCAGTTTAAAGCCTGCTTTAATTTTCAATTAGAGAGAATTAAAAATTTCACTTAATTAAGAATCAGAGCTCAGAAAACATTTTTATATAGTCTTCCCTCTGCTGGATGTGCCATTACAATGTGACTTACTCATTCTGCCAGGTGGTGGATGTTTCTAGCAATAAATGCATGTTTCAAAAATATAGTCAAAAATTTCGCAAGTAAATTAAGAGGCCAAATGATTTCCCTTGGGAATTTTCTGAAGTACTGAAATTTCTTATGGGCTTACTTTCTGTGTCTTCAGTTAAAACATTTATCTTCTCTGAGGACTACAAGAACAGTTATGAAGACTATTGGTTTCTTCCTTAGACTGAAGATGGGAAACTCATCATTGAAGGAATGCTGGACATTTTTTGGGGAGTAAAACGGCCTATACAGCTGAAGATACAAGATGAAAAGCCGATCTCTTCTTTTACTGTACTGAAGTTCTCGGATGTTTTTTCCACCAAAGGGTAAGTTGTCTTCATGCTTTTAAGTCTTTTGGTGGTCTTCATATTTCCTTTTATTGCATGCTCTCTTAGGGGATATATATATATATATTCATCTTCATAAAATCCTCCAGCATCCCCATGAATTAGATGTTCAAAACCCACGACTGTTCAGGGCCAGGTGATTTGCGACAGGTACCATGCAGCAGAACAATTCTGAAGCTTTGTTTTCTGGAATCCACAGCCTGGGCTCTCCCCTCCTCTGCTGCACTTCTCCTGGAAGTTTGCACTCTTTCCCTGGAAGAGAAAAACTGTAGAGGAAAAATTGAATTAGCTGGGGCCTGATCTCAAACAAACAAACAAACAAAAAAGAGGATAAATTTAACTTTCTCCTCTTCTTATAACCAACGACTATCCCTACTCCTGGAAGAGAGACATCATTATGTTCCACCTGATGGCCCTGCTCCTCTTCGAGAGAGCAGAGCAGAGCATGTTTGACCTGAAATACACAGAACAACTCCCTGTGTAGGTTATGCAGCTGTCCATGATGAGTGTTTTAAATTGTCCAAGTTGAGTGTTTTAAATTATCACTTAACCATTTTCAGAAAAATTAGTAAATATTTGTAGCAAGACTCATATTTATAAAACTTTCTTTTTTTTCTTTCCTCCTTTTTGATCCTTAGCTTTCTAGTAATTGCCACTGTGTACGTGCTTTGAGATACTCGGCCTCCTACTTTCTCCCTTCTATCTGTTACTGGATGAGTTCAGGTTCTGTCAGAGGATGGATGGAGACAGAGCTGTCCAATCAAATCTTTAAGGACAAATAAGGAAAATGACCTATTACCTTGTTGGATGTCTGCTTTCCTTTGGAGAAAATGCTTAGCCCCACTGGGGGTTGACCTTGCCAGTGTTGCTCAAACATTATACTCCAGCAATGCTGAATGTTTTGAAATTCCCTAAGCACATTCTGCAGTTTCTTAATTAGCTGACTGTGTCTGGAAGTCTATCTGCTTCGTCAAAACCACTTGCCTGACTCTCTTCTAAGTAATCCTTTAAGATTTAGATCAAGTATCATTCTCTCAAAAGCCTTTTATAAGCCCTCAGTTCATACTAACTACACTGACAACCTTTGTACATCACACGAAAGGATGCAGCAAATTCTTCCTTTGCCCACTTTTCCGCCTCTTTCCAGACTGGTCCTCTGGGAAGTAGGGAATACACCTTGAATCATCTTTGCAACACAGTGGCCAACACAAGGAAGGGCTGGAAGAATGATTTTGTAAGGTCCTAAAAAACTCGAGATTATAATACTTCTGCTTTTTGTGACAACTGTCACACTGACTAGAATTCTCTCCAAAGTAAGAATTGCTGATGGACATAGGGGCCAATGCTTAAGAAAGAGCAGAAGGGAAGCCAGAGGCTTCAGCAGCCTGATGAAGCCCTGTCTGCATATCTTTGAGGTGCTACATGACTGTTACAGATAACAATTTGAATGGTGAGGACCACTATGTCAGAGAAACAATTGCCATGCACCCTGCTTTTTAAAAACTGTACAGGATATGAGTTCCCAGATTTAGTTACCCTACTTTAAATTACACAAGAGCTCACAGCAAATCTCTCTGAGCATTCAGCCCCTTTTGGTTCATCTTAACTTACTGATTTATGAAAATTTAATAAATTTTGAAGATTAAAGGGAGATGTCCAAGAGATAGAAAGAACTTATAATATCATATTAAACCAGCATTATTCTGTATACATAGCTCCACTTTTTAATTTCTCAAGATCAGTTTGGGGGCTGGGGAGATAGCTCCGAGGCACAAGTGCCTGCTGGGCAAGTGCAAGGTCGTGAGTTCGAACCCTGGTCCCACCAAAAAAAAAAAAAAAAAAAAAAAAAAAAAAAAAAAAAAAAAGATCAGTTAATGCCCACCAATCTTGAATTTTGGAGTGTATTTCAAGAGTGCAGGTAGACAAGGTAATATTGATGCTTCTCCCTGTACTGAAGCAAGTAATAAAATAATATCCTCAGAGTGCACCTTCTATAAAACCTATATGTATGCTTCATTGTTGATCTGGAATTTATGGGAAATAGGAGTTATCTCTGATTGTTTATAGTTAAGAAAAATTACCTAATAGTTATATTAGCCTGCTCTTTACCATAGAAACAAGACTTGCTAAAAAATTTTTGAGCTATGTTTTTGTAATATGTTAGATCTTTCTACTGGGTAGGAATTGGAAGCCCTCACTTTTTATACGGACACACAGACACACAGAGAGACAGATATGCAACACACAGACACAGACACACACATACGGTTAAATTTTGTTGTGAAATCACTCAGCAATTCTTGGTGAAGGTCAGCTGAATGTTTAGGCAAGAAAGTACAATATAATTTGGAATGGCTTTGTTCTAATCTCTGGTTCTCAAATGGGATGCATAGTCACCTAAGGTACTATTTCTATCAGTCCAGTCCTAGACATCTTCATTCTGGTTACCACCTGAAGACTTACTTAAATTCTTAACTTCTATTAAATTGTATAAAGAAATTGACTGTATCCTCATGTTAACCCTCTCCATGCTCCTTTCCCCATACTTTTTCCAGCAGTGGGAAGAATTTAATACTTGTGCTCTTGCCTCCAGAGGGGATGATGTTATAAAAGATAGAGATACTGTGTACTCCAGGGCAGGAGGACTGAGCC
Organism: Myocastor coypus; assembly: GCA_004027025.1. Classification (NCBI taxonomy): domain Eukaryota; kingdom Metazoa; phylum Chordata; class Mammalia; order Rodentia; family Myocastoridae; genus Myocastor; species Myocastor coypus. The sequence continues at coordinate 59,288 of PVJA010005621.1, forward strand.
ATGTGCCTTTCAGACCACTGTTTGAAAGAATCATTAGTCTTGTCATGCTGGTTTTTAAAATTATACTAGAAGTGCCAGGCGTGGTGGCTCACGCCTGTAATCCCAGCACTCGGGAGGCTGAGGCAGGAGGATTGGTGTGAGTTCGAGACCAGCCTGGGCCACAAAAGTGAGCTCAGGGCCAGCCTCAACTGCATAGCGAGACTCTGTCTCAAAAAGGCAAAAAAAAAAAAAAAAAAATTATACTAGAAGTGAGTCACACTGAGAAGATATCAGCTGAATGGGACTCATAGAAGCTTAAAAATATATCAGTTCACTTGAACTAAAACCACTTGTAATTCTTTGTTGAGATGACTCCGTAGATAGTATTTTGATCTCTGATATTGACACCAGATGTTTTCTTTTGGGAACTTTTTTCATAAAAAAAGGACGTAAATACCAGCTATGTTAAGAACTATTTTGCTTGCACTATTTTTTTTATCTTTATGTATAGTATCTTTCCAAAATCAGCAATGTCATATTTGGGACAAGTGTTATGTTTCAGATCTAAATCGGCTCCCACAGTCTCATGTGGAAGGTGATTGGGGCTTGCAGGCTTCAGAGGTGATTTGCAGTGAGGAGGTGGGATCTGGTTAGAAGCAGTGGGCAGTGGACCCACCCACGTGCAAAGGGTATTTCTCCTCCCTGGATCCTCCCTGGACTGTCTGCTTCTCTGCTACCATGCAGTGATCAGCCGCTCCTTCGTTCTGCTGCCCTGCCTTGCAGCCAGCTGTCTGTGGGCTGAAACCTCTGCAAACTGTGAGCCCAAATAAACTGTTCCTTTTATGAGCTATAGGTGGCAGGTATTTTATTTGAGTGACAATTAAGACAAGCCATAGGAGAATGAGATCAAGCATAGTAACTGGCCAGTTACACATTTCAAGAACTTCAGGACCATCTTTTCTTATAATGTGGGTAGGGAAGTGACTGCATTCTAATTATCCTCTATTTTGTTTTGTAAATCATTACCGTCCTTTTTAGGGTTTAAATTTGCAAATGGTATACATCCTGAAGTTTTGTCAGACCAATACAAACAGTCCTGTAGTTGATATTAAAGTTCCAACCAGTTCTGTCTTGAAAACTTTTACAACTGCCCTTGAGCCTAGTGATGTACAAAGCAATACAGGGTAACACTCACATCAGACCAACCAGAGCTCAAAAGTAGTCTTCTCAGCTGTGGATAGTATAGGGGATCAGACAAGGAATGGTCTGAGCTTGTTAGATCACTTGTGCTTGTGAGTAACACAGGCTGTAGGAAACTACAGGAAACTGAAAAAGGGGTCTGTCAAGTTTCCCAGAGTCACCAGGAACTTGCGTTGTACATCACTGCTCCACTCATGCAAATGCTCATGTCACCCATAAGAAATAGCATTATGGGCTTTGCCTATTTCATTTCTGTTTGCCATTGATATTCTGTCTTTTCTGCCATTGCTAATCCTCTCTTATTTTATCATCTAAACTGGTCCTTTTTGGTTATCAGCTGTGGAGAATGGTAATATTCTTCATACCAAAAGAGTAATTTGAGTCTGAGAAGTTCTTTGAGTTAAGCTAGTATGCATAGTTCTTGGAGTTTATGCTATTTATTTTAGTTGGGTAGAAGAGTGCACTGGAAAATTTTTATTAACAAGGATTAAACAACATATTAGGATTATGTTGTCTATTTCTTATGGCAATTGTGAAGAACAAATGATACAATAACTATAAAAGTTCATGATTTAATAGCTATAAAAGATCAAGGGAAAGGATGAATTTTTGAAATTCACTACTGATTAATATTAATAAATGCTTTTTAATACTAATGACATTCAAGTAGAGTTAATATCAAAAATTCCTGTGGATGACTTTTTTTGGTCATAAAATGGTTCATATGGAAGAGACCTAGTGCAATTGTTTCCATAAATAATAGCACCCATGTGTTGAGAGAGATTCATGAATGAGTGGGACCCCCAGTGGGCCCATCCTGAAATGGATACAGGTGATGGTGATTACTGTCATGCTAACAAAGGTAAGAGTATTGTGATAATTTGTAGAATGTGCACTGAGTCCTTACTATATTCAGAACACTGTTTGAATATTTTTTACACAAATTAGCTCATTTAATCCTTACAACAGCCCTAGCCTGTCTCATTGTCGTTTCTGTTTTACATGGACACCGAAGCCAAGAAAGGAGGAGTAACTCATTTCAGGCTAGATAAATAGAATAAAAATGAATATTAGCCTGCTGTAAAAATAAGCTGTTGTCTGGTTTCACTTATTCTACATCCTAGAATGTGTTTGCAATTGTTAGAATCCTTTATGAAATCACAATTTTCTAGTGTAGAGATTTCTCTTGCTGTTTCTTATTGTATAAATTGCTTTCATTGGGGACTTTTAAAATAGCCACAGCCTCTACTTTATATTATTTATATATTTTAATGTACTTAGTACAGGGTCTCACTATGCAGCTCAGAGTGATCCTCCTGTTTTCAGCCTCCACGGCCCTGGGATTACAGGCGTGTGCCATCACGCCCAGACTCCGTGGCTGGCTCATTGCATCCCAGGGGCTGGGTGGGCAGAGCATGTATCACAGGGGATTGAGCCTGGTCCTTGCACTTGCCTAAGTAAGCACTTAGTCTGCTGAGCCAGTTACTGGCCCATAGTGTCTATTGTAGAGCCTAAAATCAGTAATTCTTCCAACAATATGTACTCATTACACAGTAGTGGATTAAATACGACTAAACTTTGGATGTTGTGTGATATTTTTGTAACAATGGATCATATTGGCCCCCTCCAACTGATTCACATACGCGTTTTTTAAAAAAGAGAATAAAGAACAGAAACCATTAGAAACAATACAGAACTTCACTAAGTGAAATGACAGTAATGCAACAATGATTCCTATATTGAATACTGCTATTTTGAAAGTAGTTCTTACCAGATATATGCATGTAAAACTGGTTAAAAAAATTTAAAAAAAGACAGAAAAAAATGTAATCATTATTTGCACCATTCAGTAGACCAGCAGAAGTCAGCAGTATAGTTATCCAAGCTATGCTGTGCATATACACATATATTTTCTACTTCCTTTTTTCTTTTCTCATCCCAGTTGTTTCTTCCCTTTGCACCATTTCTTTTCCTTTCACATGTATACATTTTATGGAACCCATACAGTGGTTCTCAACCTTTCTAATGCCATGACCCCGCAATACAGTTCCTCATGTTGTGGTAACCCCAAACCAAAAAATAATTTTGGTGGCTACTTCAAAACTGTAATTCCAAATAAATAACATCTTCCAATGGCTTTAGGTGACCCCTGTGTTTTGGTGGTTCGACCCCTGCTGGGGTCACGACCTACAAGTTGAGAGCCGCTGCTATTTTTTTAACTGTGTTGCAAATTTAGCATGAATTATTGTTAAAATATGAAATATGCTTCCCAAAAGTACAGAACTTTTTTCTAAGTCACATACTGATCTCTCCACTATGAATATAAATTTGATATTATCACACAATTGTATAATTTTGGATACTATGTCTACCTATAAGGTTTGTGTCTGTTATATAACATTGTAAATCTGAAAACTGCCATAGACTTTAATGCAGACAGAATTGGAATTACTTCCATGATGTGTTGCTTTACAGGAGAATGGCTCGCTGGGGGCAATTTGATGACCTTTATCATATTTCCGAGCTAGACAGAACCCAGATTCCGGAGTCTGAAATAAGGAATTCTCAAGATGGTTAGTATCAAAATCTTGTTAACGGGGAGACTTATTCTTTTCAGCCAGTATAGACCATAATTCCTAAATATCTGTCTTTTATACATTATTACTTAATAAACTCATTTTATATGCATACTTCTTTAAAATATAGTAATTTAAGTTGCTACAGTGTTCATATGATGTTTAAGAACCTTATGTGGCTATATACAAATGTATTATTTTAATTTTATTTTATTTACTTTTTTGTGTTTAGTACAGTCTACAGGGTCTCACTACAGAGATCAGACTTACAGTGATCATCTCATTTTTAGCCTCCCAAGTACTCGGATTGCAGGTGCATGCCAGCACATCCAGTCTCAAATACATTATTTTTTTTTTAAAAAAAACATTCATCAAGTCAATGATTAGATAGAACTAATGTTTTGAATAAAGTTTATATCCATAAAATTATCAAATATTTTGGGTAAGAATTGCTACACTTTATTACGTTCTCCTTAGTTTAATACATTGGACCAGACCCCTCAGAACTAATCCTGAAGTTGAACATTTTTAGAAGCTGAACATTTTATGTAATAAATATTTAAATAACCCTGTTGCTCAGAAAGAAGCAGACACTACTATAACTTTTGTTGTTGTTGTTGTTGTTGTTTGTGGTACCACGGATAGAACTCAGGACCCTGCATTTGCCAGGCAGGCATTTATTTTGATGAGCTATTTCCACAGTCCTACTATCAGTTTTATATTTGATAGTTATTCCAATTTTCTTTGAAAGAGAACTCTACTTAAATATAAAATTATCTTATATAAACTCAACAACCTAATGGATAATGCCAGGTCTGTGGCATGTGACAATAGTTGTAGTATCAGTGATGGTGATGTTAATTCTGACATTATTGGTAGTTGCAATTGACTGCAACTCCACTCAGTGTCAGGAATGGCATTTTGTTTTTTACGTGAATATTTTCTTCTAATTCTCCTATACAGATATCCAAGTAGAAGCTCGTAGCTAAACTGTGGGATAGAGTAGCAGTGTTCTTATACTTGAAATGGGGCTGTAATATTACCACGCCAGGTTCAGGCTTATCTGTATAGCCTGCTGGCATTAGCTCATAAGTTTATACTAAGGACTCCTTTGTTTACTTTTTTGTTGCTTAAAAAAATTCTCAATTTTACCCCTCTACTATCTCCTCAGTAACTCATGATAATAAACATGATATTCCTGCAGGGTTCCCTCATCTTTGTCTTATGGAATTTGACATTTTGTTGCACACTGTACAGATTCTTTTCAATCATCCCCACAAAGATACCCATTAAACCAAGAGGAACACCAAATGTTGGCACCAAAGATAAAAATCTATTTGTATTTAATCACCAGTGCTAAAGAAAGATGGAATATCTTCTAATTACAATAGAGTAATATTTAAAAATCTCAAATCAAATAAAACACAAATGCCACCAACTGGCCTTCTTACAGAACAAAGTATTTAATTGAGGAAATATTGAGAAAGTACAGGAGGCAGTGTTGAATGTATTGCATATTAGCTTAGAAATACATGGTAGCAAACCCACTTTCATTAGACACTCTGTGCCCACCCAAAAGATAGGAACTCAGTCCGACACTGTGCTATAATTTTACTTTCTAAGCCTGCTATAGAAGTTGGAATGACACAGTTGACTAGTAGATTATGGGTCACTGTTGAACACATATGTCCCTAAGCAATAAGTTCATGGTCAAGTAAGGGGAAAAATCACTACATCCCTGGATGAAAAATGTGACATGAATTGTCCCTATCATATATATACATATATAAAGCACCATGCAAATCATTTGCCACTTTTGCTTTCACTAAAGTTGGGAACAAAATCATAAGGTTCTGTATACTGCATAAATTGTCCAGTATTCACTTCTAAAGAAAGGTCCAGTAAACTTGAAGCCAAGATAAAACAAGGTGACCTGACTCCATTACTTATAAGCACTGTGTTCATAAATAAAGCTCTAAGATTGTAAAAGTCTATATAGTTTACCTCTCAGTCACAATAAATTCAGATTGAGAGTGCTCAAACACTAAGCATAAGCTCATTGTGATCATTTCCTGAGACATAGTTCTTTGGCAGAATTTGCTCTCCAGTCAATCTTAGACAGTATTATGTAGAATATGTGTGTATATGCCTATGTATTACCAAGTAGTATAGGGCAATGCTTTTAAACATCTTGAAAATAGCAATAGTTCTAAAATTAATGAAAGCATATACCAGTCTACCCAGGATGCAAGAAGATAGGCAGCTGAGAGATTTTTGCTTTTACCTTTTTTTTCCAGACTATTTATCTTATCACAGCAGTACTCTGAAGCCATATGCAGATGAAGAGCCAGAATCCCCACTGCTCTATAGATCTATGAGTGAAGCAGCACTGGTGAGAAAGCCCCCAGTGAGAAACAGAAAAGACCAACGGTCCCACAGGGCCTCTATTAATGGACACTTCTATAACCATAAAGTGAGTTACAATTTCACTAATGCGATCCAAATCACGTTGTTTTGTACTAACGATGTTGTACCACTCAGTTCAGTTTATAATTTAAAAGAGTACAAGTAAGTAAATTGAGGTTCACTGAGGTCAAGAAGTCTGTCTTAGATCATACTGCTTTTAAGAATTCTGAACTTGACGAATCAATAGTTGTCCAACTCTAGAACCTGAGTCTTGTTTCATCAGTGAAATGATAGAGATTTCAAGGTGTAAAGTGAGTTGACAGAGTTGACCCTAGAACCCAAGTCTTCTAAATCCTAACCTAATGACGTTGTCATGTCCTGTGAAGGCTCGTTATATAAACAGCATCAGTCTACACATCTAACATAGCTTCATCTCAGCTTACTGCAGTGTGAACATATATTTCTCCAGAAAGCTCATGAGCTGCTCACTTGTGGCAGAAAGTGACTCATCCATGTACAACCCAATGTCCAGATTGAATTTTCTCAAACTTACCGTTTGTCTTAGATATCTTCCATGTATCTCCCCATAAAGATTGCCTACATAATGAGGTTGCTTCCTTATACCAACGGAATATATATGCCACAAATCTATGTCTATATCTGTATCTATACTGATCTTCCAGTTTAAAGCCTATTAATCTAACATTTCACTGAGCCACTCCAAAACCCAGCATCTTCACAGCTGGGCCCACCCCCATTCTGGCAAATTTTGGAACACCTGAAAATTGCACATATGAATGAAACATGGAAACAAAGCCTTATCATTTTTTCATTTGTAAATGTACATTTCATGACATTTTTGTCTACTTTCTTCTATATAAGGAGTAAAGTGTTTTTCCTTTTTTGTGCTGTACTACACATAGTTGTGTTTCTTCCAAGATGAATGTCGTGAGGTATATACATACTATTAGCTACTATAAAAATAAAGCATTCAGAATACCTTTGGTATATAGTTAGGACTATATTAAATCAACAACTGTTTGATTCTGTGATATCCTTTGGAATAATATCATCTCAGTAATTCTATATTCTGCTTACTTTAGGTTCAAGATACTATTATTAGTCTGATAGAACTTTAGGGACTTACAAGACATTTTTTCCTTAGACATCAATTTTCACCCCAGCCTTTGGATCAGAAACTAAAGTCAGAATAAATAGTAACATGAGAACTGAAGAAGTAATCAAGCAACTGCTCAAAAAATTTAAGGTAATTTTTATGACTAACCTGACCTATATATTTATCTTGAGCTATATGTATTGAACACAATTTAACTATTTCATTCTTCTGAAAAGACCAGTGAACATGTGCATATAAATTGCCTTTAAGAACAAAAACAAAAACAGAAAAATATGTTTGTTCTTTTTTCCATTGACAGATTGAAAACAGTCCTCAGGATTTTGCTCTCTACATTATTTTTGCAACAGGAGGTAAGAAAGTTTTATCACTCTTTGCACCTGCTCTTTGTGTGTTAGTCCATATAGTTGAAAGAAGAGCAAATTACCTCATATGTGCAGGGAAGGGATGAAAGATCAGAGAAAAGAAAAACATTTTTGGTGTTATTTCAGTGGAAATTGGTGGTGGGATTTGGAACTAAAGCCAGGAATTTGCACATATCTGATCATACTCCACTGCTGAAATGGCTCTAGAAAGCTAATTATATTACTCAACTACAGCGAAAAAAAAAAAAAAAAAACCTTAAAAAAGACAGTTTGTATTTCTATAGTGAAATAGAGCTTGCTTGCTAGCCAGACATTTAATTGACTGAATGGACATCATAAGCCTCTGTAATCCACTGAAAATTCTCTGGAACATGAGAGGAACCATGTACTTCTACATCTCCCTTTCTGGCTTTGCCTCTTCAGGCTAGCTGTTATTCTAGCTCTCCAGGTAGTTGTCACTGTGTACCATTTCCCTCTGACTTCAATGTTTCATCTTTCTTACTGAGCATAGAGCTGACCCACTGTACTTGTGCTGCCTTTTCCTTAGAAGAGAGGTGTGTTCAGAACTTGGTAGGGATGTTTTAGACCTCACACAGTTTAGGCAAGAACTCTTCCATGGAGCTATGTCTATTCCCTGCGATACATATTTTTAACAATCATGCCAGGTGATGGATTGCAGACTTATGAAGTGAAAGACCTTGCTCTTCAATATCAAGGCTGGAATAAATCAAGTTAACATTAGAGAGAGTAAACTGTCAGGGTTCCCAATTTCTTTGAAAATAGTAGGGAAATGAAAACAATGAACTTTGACTTCATGGAAGTAGCAGTTGGTAGTGCCAGTCTAACTATGCTGATGCTTTTGAGTTCCAGACCCTTGCTTCACTTTTCACCTGTGATAAGTTCAGCTAGGGGATGAGAACAATCTTCACTCAGAGGAAGGAAGTGAGGAACAGGGAGGTGAGAATAAGGAAAGATGGATAAATGGGCATTGTTTTTGTAACACTTCATTTTGATAAAAATGTAGTCTTAGATGTGAAACTACTTTGACAGAATGCTGAGTACTTTCTTGATAGGAGTATTTGTATGATAACTAGGAAATTTGAGCTCTTGAAATATACTAAACTGTCATTTTCTATCTCATTTTTGTATTTTATAAAAAGAACACAAAAAAGTATTAAAATAGAAAAAATACAAGACTACAGAATTACACTTAACAAAATAATATGAATTTCACAGCATTTGTTGCAATGCAGTGTTATGTTCCAAGCAGTTATTCATATGCCCAGATATATGCATATCAAATTGGAAGAAAAAGAAAAAAGAAATATATAAGAAATTAAGAACAGAAAAAGGAGAAACAATTGAAAAAGGAACAAAAAGGACTGCACATTATCTGCTCCTTTCCATAGACCAGTAGAAATCCACAGTACAGTTGTCCAGACCATCCTGTTTACATAGATGTATTACTTTCCCCAACTTCCTCTCCTGTCCTTCTCCTAAACTCAGTAATTCTTTCCTTTTGAATAAGTTCATTCCCTTTTAAAAAATTACTTTTAATAAGGAATAACAATATGGCAGCTTCAAAACACAGTACTATATTCACAGTAATTGATACAATGCATATTGTTGTCTTCATAGTAGTTATACAGAGCACAGAGTGTGGATGTGATAAATTTTCTAATCAATATTGGTAAAAAAAATTCTTCTCTTTGAACTAAGAGAAAGTAGTTGTATACATAGTCCAATGTTCCATAGTTGCAGTGAGATACTGGTGAAAATGGCAATGTTGGAAGCTGTTGATTTAAGCCTTTTACATCTCAGCATACTAATCTAGCTTTATGTTTGCCTCGTGGTTAAACTTTTAAGCTGGGAGGTTAAGAGAAATTTAAAGCAAGACCTGTATAACAACACATATAACCTTTGTATCTTCCAAGGTCAGTCAAATCCCCTCAGGATTTACTATGAGACCATGTACAGTGCTTTGTACAACTGTTGACAGTGTCAGCCATCTAGATGAGTCACAGCCATTGCTTGACCACTTTGCTCTCTGTGAAAGCATGAGAAAATGTTTTCTGTCTAGGTGACTCTCCTTAGGCACACTATACACCTTCAATCTCTTTCCTCTGTAACCCCATAATCTCCTTGAACAGAAAATTTGGGCTGAGTTACAGGATGTTACAGCACATGTTCTGTTCTGTCCTGAGTCCTCACTGACCTTGAAGGGCTAGGGCCAAAATATTAACTGTCTTATAGCTCTTCTTTTTCTCTACTTTTTTTGTCTGTAACTTATATTCTTAGGCCTCAAAAAAAAAAAAAAAAAAAAAAAAAAAAAAAAAAAAAAAAAAAAAAAAAAAAAAAAAAAAAAAAAAAAAAAAAAAAAAAAAAAAAAAAAAAAAAAAAAAAAAAAAAAAAAAAAAAAAAAAAAAAAAGCTTGGTGACACTATTACTCTATAACATGGACATTTGAGCTTAACATCACTGTCTTTCTGAATATCAAACATCTTAGACTTAAATTGGAATTGATATTTTCCATCAATCATTGATATTCTAATAAATCTATATAATGTGAGACAAACAGTTACACATTTTTACCAGACATTTAGAAATCTAAGGTTGTACAAAATTGTAGTCTGTCAATCTTACAGCATTTTGCCTAGTATCTTACTCTCACTTAATACACTTTTTTGTTTTTTATAAACCATCCATTTACTTGAGAGAGTATAGCAGTAAATGAAATTACAGTAGAAGTAGTACACATCTAAAAGAGCAGAATGACAGACATCCCAAGCATAGTTATAGTGTCACATATTGCTATCATCAATGTGAGAAAATTTTTGAAGGTTCTTAGGATCATTATCTAATTCATCCTGTGTATACAAGTGCATAGTTTTGCTCCTGCTATGTTTCCTCTCTTTTCTGCCTCTAGTCATTTCATTGTTTAACCTCTAAGTCTTTGATTTCCATTGAGCTGTATTATGAATTTCCATTTTTATTTCTTGTTTTGAGTTCTTACACTAGGGAGACAATACGATATTTACATATGTAGGTTTGGTTTATTTCACTTATGAGTATATGTTCAAGATACATTCACTTATATATGAAGTATTTTATTTTATCATTCTTTATAGCTGAGTAGTAATATTCCATTGTATAAAAATATCACATCTTTTAAAATCATTCTTCAGATGATGGGCATTTTGGTTGTTTCCAGGATTTGAGTATTACACATTGTGCTGCCATAAACATAGGTGCACAGATATCACTATGGCATAATGTTTTCAGTTCTTCTGGGTAAATTCCCAGTAGAGGGATGGCTGGCATTCCCTTTGCCCAGTATCTACTATACCCTTTAGTTTACATTTTCTCTTTCAAGTTCTCACACTAAGGAGAAACTATGATGTTTGCATATGCAGGTTTGATTTATTTCCTTTAAGAATATGGTCTCTTCTTGTAACTATTTACCAACAAAACTTTCAAATTTATCTGATTTTATTTTATTTTTTAAAATTTGATTTATGTATTTCATACAGAATCACCAAGGTCTACCGATTCTCCAGGGTCTCACTACACAGATCAGACTTGTAGTGATTATCTTGTTTTCAGCCTCCCAAGAGCTGAGTTTACAGGCTTCCTGGGCCTGTAACTACAGGATTACTGTGCATCACCACATCTAGTCTCAGTCATCCTCTCAGCATGCCCCAGGCGCGGAGCCAGTGTGGTTACCAGGAATGAACCCTAGTCACTGCACTTTTTCAAAGAAGGCACTTTAGTCCACTGAGCTATCTGGCTGGCCCTCAAATTTATCCTATTTTATAACTGAATTGTGTAAAAATATACCTTCCTTATCCATTACTGAATTGATGGGCATCTGGGTTGTTTTCAGAATTTAGTTATGACAAATTGCATTGCTATAAACCTAGGTGCACATGTATCACTGTGTTGTGATATTTTCAATTGTTCTGAAAGATACCCATGAAGGGAATAGCTGGCTTCAATGGGATTCCCAATTCTAGATTTTTAAAGAATCTTCACACTGATTTCCATATTGGTTGTACCAGTCTACATTCCCATCAACAGTGGAGATAGGTTATCTTTTCCCCATAGCCACTCCAGCATTTGTCATTGGCTGATATTTTGATATTAGACTCTATTTCTGGGGTAAGATGGTATCTTAGCGTTATTTTAACTTGCATTTCTAGAATGATCAATGATGTTGAACGTTTTTTCATATATTTACTTGCCATTGTATTTCTTCATCTGATAAGTGAATATTCATCTCAGATGCATTTTTTGAGTTGGGTCTTTGAATTTAGGGGACCTGATTTTTTTTAAAAATTTGTGCTCCAGACAGAAGTTCTTTGCAGAGGAACAGTCAGCTATGATTTTTCCCAGTTTGTTGATTTTCTTTTTACTTTGTTGGAGATTTGTTTTGAAGCACAGAATCCTTTTAAAAAGATGGGATCTCTGTTGTTGATCCTTTGAAATATTTTTTGTGTAGTTTGGTTTTTGTTCATGAACTCTCTAAATAGCACTATGTTTTTAAGATTTCTACCTACTCCAGAAGATTTAGTGTTCCTGTTTTAAGATTTAAATCTTTGATCCATTTTGATCAGAGTTTAGTGCATTGTGATAGACATGAGTCTACTTTTAGCCTTTAGCATGTGGAAAGCCAGTTTTTCCACCACCATTTATGAAAGAGGCTATCTTTCTTCCAGTGAACATGCTTGCCCCTTTGTCAAAGATAAAGTGGCTGGGTGTGTTTGCAGTTGTGTCTGTCTTCTAATCTGTTTCCATTAATCCTCAGGTCTGTTTCTATGCCAGTGCCATGCTGATGTTGTCACAGTTGTTTTATAGTATAATTTCAGGTCAGGGATTGTGATACCTCCTGCTTTTTCTTTGTTTCCCAGGATTGCTTTTGATATTCTGGATCTCTTCTCTTTCCAAATGAATTTGCAGACAGTTTTTCTAGCTCTATGAGGCACACTAATATTATTTTGATTAGGATTGCTTTAAATCTGCATAATGGTTATGGAAGTTTGGCCTTTTTCACAATGTTGGTTCTTCCTATCCAGAAGCATTAGATGTCTTTCCATTTCTCAAATCCTCTTCAGTCTCTTAAATGGATAGGCCATGTACCAGGAAAGTCTGTGCCTGCATGCAATGGCCCTGCCGATCACAACTCTCTAGAGTCCTGTGGACTGCTCAGGAGCCTAAGTTCTTAAAAGGTTGAACCAGCACTAGCACAACCTCCATTCCTGAAAGCAGTGTAAGAGCTTACCAGATCCTGCAGGCTACCTAGAGTGCTTATAAGTTCTTAAATGGTGCCAGTTAAGCTTTGTGCCTGAATGCACTGAGCCACAGATCACAGCTCTCCAGAGTCTTGCTCATTCTCATTTTTATAACTGAATGGATAAAACCCACAGATGAATGAAATGCTAAAAGTACTGACAGCAACATATCTGTGATTTCAGGCATCCTCAATCCATCAGGGTCTTGGGATATGTTGTCCATAAGTAAGGCAGAAAGATGAATGACAACCCCTTTTTTGAGGAATGATTCTAATTGTTTTTGTTTCAGATCTTGTTTGTTTCAAATGTGCTAATGAAATAAAACAAATGAGAAAATTATTTTTCTTTTTTCCTAGAATGACCTACTAACTATGGATGACTCTTTTTTTTTTAATCTGCAGAACAGAGGCAGCTAAAGGAAACAGATATTCCACTATTACAGAGGCTCCTGCAAGGCCCGTCCAGAAACAATGCTCGTATTTTTCTCATGGATAAAGATGCAGAAGAAATTAGTAGTGATGTATGAATACCATGGGTTTTTTTTTTTTTTTTTTTGCTTGTCCTTCCTCACTCAGAACTTTCTTTTTTCATTTTGAAGGTCAGATTTATTTTAACTAGAGGTGAAGTTACCAGAGACTCTTTGTAATTGATGTGTTTTTTCATAGAAACCTTAGTTCTTTTATTCATAGTTTCCTAATATAAAAGGCATTGCATTTTTTTTTGAGAGTACAATTTGCCTGATCTTTTCCTCATAAATTATGTCCTTTATCTTCTGTCAGTCAACATAGAGAAATAAGAGATTTACCCACTCTACTTTAAATGACAGAGATGAGGGACTAGTGCAGCCTTTAAGAAGACAATGCTATAAACGTATTTGTCTTGCCTTATAAGCCCTGTCTACACTACAAAAACACTTTCAAAATTAATTATTAATAACTGCATGATTTAAGCCATGAAAGCTAAGTTACTAAAATGCAGAAATCTCATTTTTTATTTTATTAATTTTAATGAGAAAAAAAGCAATGAGACATTTCAAAACAGGTAAGACAGTTCCAATAATTAATACATTGCATACTGTTGTCTTCTTAGTAGTTATTCAAAGTACAAGATGGAGACATGATATTTTGTCTAAGCACATTAGTATAAATCTTTTCATTGAATTAAGAAAGTAGCTGTACATCTATCCCAACTATTTTTTTCACTTCAAAATGGTCCTTCATTTATATCCCCTTTTTTGTTTCATTTTGTCTGAGTGGGTGTTCCATTGCCATTCATATATTATATGCATGAATTCAGCAAAATAACCCAATATAGTCCGATAGCCCATAATAGTAGTGGATTATTCACAGAACAGGCAATGTCAGAAGTTGTTGATTTGAGCCTTTTACAGCTCAACATATTAATATAGCTTTACTTTTTATACCTCATGGTTAGACTTTTCTGCTAGATGGTTAAGACCAAACTAAAGCAAGACCTAGATAACAAAAAATGTAACTTTTGTATCTGACAAAGTCAGTCAAATCCCCTCAGGACTAACCTCGAAAACATGTACAAATGGTTTGTAGATCTTTTGTTAGTATCAGCCAGCTGGATATGGCACAGACATCTCATAGACAATTTGCTCTCTGTGAAAGCCTGAGAGAATATTTTCTCTCTAGGTGACTCTATTTATGTACACTATACATCATTGATCATTTTCCTCTGTGGCCCCATACTCTCCTTGAACAGAAAATTTGGGACACCACTGTTCACTCAGCACTTTCCATAAAAACTCCACTTGCTTGTTTGGTTTTTTTTTTTCAGGTGGCTCAGTACATTAACTTTCATTTTTCTCTCTTGGAATCCATTCTTGAAAGACTAGATGAAGAAGAGAAAAGAGAGATTCAAAGAACAATAACAAAGTAAGATAAATCTGCATCTAGGCATATGGCCCTTTAATAGGTTCAGTGCACAAAATTTACCCAATTTTTAATACTCTTTCTCTCTCATTTTCAGATTCAATACAGAAAAAGCCATTTTACTGAAGTGTCTTCAGAGTAAACATGCAGTAAAAACAGAAACAACAGTGTAGCAGTACCAGCCAGTATTGCTAAATCACTAAAAATGCCAGAGATGTTACTGTTTGGCAAACGTGTAAAGTCCACAGTTGCATTCTCATATGTATGATCTCAAATGTGTAGAAAACGGAATGCCAAAAATACTTGTTTCTCTTTTAAGAGATAGGCTAACTAGAGTTCACAGTTGGACTAAAATGAGATTGAATGTAGTTTCAGTAATTGAAAAAAATCTTGGATACTGTGTATACCAAATATCTTTCATGGTAAAACTTGTAAGTAATTTGAATTTAAGTGTCCTCTTCAGATAGCATACTGATTCAACTTATTTTAAGTTCAGTTAAAGAGAATATTATCACCCAGCTCAGAAATGATGAGAAACAGATGCTTCCAGTTCTTGAAATAAACAAGAATTACATTCTTACACCATCAAGGATCTGAATGTGACAACATGTCATCGCTCTAGCATTTTCAGAAAATATGTGACCATATGTGGGTTGACGGTTTTGTATGATTGTAAGTCTAGATAGAGATATCTGTTCTTGGAGAAAGAATAGATGAGAGACTCAGTTAAGAAACATAGATTACAATTTTCTCAACTTTGTGATTACTTTAAAAACCATTATTAAGCCCTTTAAAATCAGTTTAATTCATTTTCTTTATTTATTGAGCCAAATATCCCAAAGAGACTTAATATATTGCATTTGACAAATAAGTTGTGGCTACAGATAGCTTTTTGTTGGTGAGTGAATACAATGCACAACGTAGAAATGGGCAGCGCTGATAGGTGGGTGTTTGGAATTCTGCCCTTCTGGGCCCTTGCTGTTCTACAGACAATTCTAGGTGCTTGAGTTCTGCTCAGCTTGTTTTTTAAAAGGAGTGTGGAAACAAAGCAATGCTAACTCTGTCATCTATGATTATAACTGTAAATCTATATTAGAATAAAATTTTGTGCAATATTTGTCCATTTTCTAAGATAATTCAACTTGCTTATTCTATTCTCCTAGGCATTGTATTAATTTGCTTGATCACGTTACAGTTGCTGTGAAATAAGTTTGTATGTACTAAGCCCAGTTGAAAGATTATCCATTCTTATTAAACTGTGAAATATATGTAAGACAAAATCAATAGTTTTCAATATCACCAAAATCTAAACTAGATAAAAGTAATGTATAGAATAGTCTTTCCTATCCTAGAAAAATCCAGTAAGATACTTACCTTTTTTTGTTATTTTTTATTATTTTTAATAAGAAATAACTGTAACAGTTTCAATACACAGTAGTACATTCACAATAATTGATACTATGCATATTGTTGTCCTCTTACTGCTTACTTAGAGCACAGGATGCAGGCATAATAATTTTTCTAATCATTATTGGTAAAAAAAATTTCTTCTCATTGAACTAAGAAAAAGTAGTTGTATAGAGTCCAATATTCCATAATTGTAGTGGGTTCTTGGCAAAACTACAATGTCAGAAGCTGTTGATTTAAGCCATTTACAGCTTAGCATACTAATCTAGCTTTACTTTTTAATGCCTTGTGGTTAAACTTTTCTGCCAGGTGGTTAAGAGCAAGTTAAAGCAAGACCTGTATAACAGAACATATAACTTTTGTATCTCCCAAGGTCAGTCAAATCCCCTCAGGATTTACCTTGAAGTCATATACAGTATAGAACTGTTGTCATTCTCAGTCATCTGGATGAGTCATGGGCATTGATTGGCCAATTGGCTCTCTGTGAAAGTGTGAATGTTTTCTCTCTAGGTGACTCCCCTTAGGCACACTGTATATCATCAATCACTTTTCTCTGTGGCCCCAAAATCACTTTGAGCAGAAAATTTGAGACACCACTGAGTTATAGGATGTTCCAGCACAGGTTCCCTTATGTCCTGAATCCTCACTGACCTTGAAGGACTAGGGCCAAAATATTGGCTATCCTTGCAGCCCTTTTTTTCTAATTTTTTTTGTCTGTAAACCTCCAGAAGTTTTGTTTTTAACCTTCCAGAAGAGAAGCTTAGTGAAATTATTACTCTATAACATAGGTACTTGAACTTAACATTACCATTTTTCTGAATATTACACATCTTAGACTTAACTTGGAATTGGTATTTTCCTTCAATCATTGATATTCTAATAAATCCCTATAGAATGTAATAAAAGCAGCTACATATATTTACACAGAAATTTATGAATCTAAGCATATACAAAATTGTAGCTGGTCAATCCTATGGCATTTTCCATTGTCTCTTAAACTCTTTTAATGCTCTTTTTTGTTTTATTATAAAAACATTTACTTGAAAGAAAGTATAGCAATAACCACATGTCTTAGTTATTTTTTACTCGTTGCTGGGACAAATACCCAACACTCAAGATGAAGGAAGGAAAGGTTTATTACCTCACAGTTTCAGTCTATATTCAGCTGGCCCAAGGCTGAGTGGAACAGCACAGAGAGCATCCAGTTCATGGCAGTGGAACAGCAGCAAAATGGTGGCAGAGGTAGCCAACCAAACAGGGCAGCAGAGAGCAACAGCTTCAGTCTGACTCTCTGTCTCTTTATATTCCTGTCAGCCTCCCTGCCTTAGGATATCCACCCTAGACCACACCCATAGTCCCAGCCCTACTCAGACCGATAATCCCATCAGTACTAAAACACATAATCCCAGTGACTCATGAGTCAAATCTCAATCTATAGAAGTCCCCACCCAATGACTACATGAGGCTTTGGGTGGACAACTAGACATAAACCATAACACCACAATTACATTAGAAGCAGCACAAATCTAAAAGAAGAATGACAGGCAATCCAAACATAATTTTAGTGTAATACATTGCTATCCTCAGTGTGAAAAGCCTGTTGGAGGTCTTTAGGACAATTGTCTAATTGATCCTGTGTATATAAGTGCATGGTTTTGCTCCTAACATGTTTCCTATCTTTTCTGCTTATAGTCCCTTCATTGTTTAACTCTTAAGTTCTTGAGTTTCATTTATCTGTGTTATGGCTTCCCATTTTTATTTCTTTTGAGTTCTTACACTAAGGAAACTATATGATATTTATACATGTAGCTCTGGTTTATTTCACTTATGAGTATTTGTTCAAGATGCATCCACTTATATATGAAGTCTTATAGTTTCTCATTCTTTATAGCTGATTAATATTCCATTGTCTAAAAATACCACATCTTTTTTCAGCCATTCTTCAGATGATGGACATTTTGGTTGTTTCCAAGATTTGACTATCACAAATTGTGCTGCTGTAAACATAGGTGTACAGATATCACTATGATATGATGTTTTCATTTCTTCTGGGAAAATTCCTAGTAGCGGGATAGCTGGATTGAATAGGATTTCCAGTTCTAGTTTTTTAAGGAGTGTCCACATGGCTTTATATAATAATTGTACCAGGCTGCATTCCCAGCAGCAGTGGAGAAGTGTTCGTTTTTCCCCACAGCCTATCCAACATTTTTTTCCCCCATTTTGAGACAAGGTCTTGCTATGCAGTTCAAGCTGGCCTCAACCTCACTTATGTAGACCAGGATGGTCTTGAAGTCACATTAATCTTCCTGTCTCAGCCTCCCAAGTGCCAGGATTACAGGCATGTTCCACCACGCCCAGCCCTCCAACATTTGTTGTTGGTTTATTTATTTATGATAGCCATTCTTTCTGGGGTGAGATGGTATGTAAATGTTGTTTTAATTTGCATTTCATGAATGGCTAGTGATGTGGAGCACTTCTTCATGTATTTATAGGCTTGTTAAATTTCT